>VDFB02056457.1:0-47897 GCA_007258455.2 Sequoia sempervirens | reverse complement strand
GGGGGTAGGATATTGAAGATCATTGAGATAGATAGAGAGAGGGAGGGAGGGTTAAGGGTAGAGGGTAGATGGTTTAAGGGCTTAAGGTTAAGAGTGGCGGGGATAGAGATAAAGGGAGGGAGTGAGTGAGAGAAAGACCTAAGAGAGTGAGAAGGGGTAGGAGGGAGAGACTTGAGAGAGAGACCTGAGAGAGGGAGAGGGGGTAGGAGGGAGAGACTTGAGAGAGAGAGAGGGTAGAGGGTTTAAGGGTTTGGGGTTTAAGGGTTAAGGGTTAATGTTTTAGGGTTTAGGGTTATGGCCGGGTAATGATGGAACTTCAAAGTTTTGCTCTTTGTGTTCTATTTTATAAAAATAACACATATGGACTAATAGTTGAACACAAAAAATCTATTTGTTGTTATAAAAACAACACATAATGATTTAAAATACAACTTATATTAAACAAAAATTTACCAATAGTTGAACACTAAAACTTTTTGAAAATCCTGCACATTTAATGGGAAAATACATGTTATTTACTCTGCTCACCTTTTATATTTGTGATGGGACAAACTATTAATATAAAATTATCCAATGCTTGTATTGATGGAACTTCAAATTTTGTTCCTAATGTTTCACTCATGCCCTGCCTTATGTCACTGGTCTTTCATGGAGTTGGAAAATTTCTTAGGGCTGGGGTTTTAGCTTTGTCTTCATCTTAAACCTTTGTGTTTACCTAATGCCTTGGTCAGGATCTATTTCGTCGTTACCTTTTTTGAAGGGTTTTAAAAACATGTTATGCCGCATTGTTTCATCTAGGCCTGGTCCCTTTGGTCCTAATATTTTATTTCCTCCGTAGGTTTTATTTTCCTAGGTCTTGGTTGGCCCTATGCTGAATGGTTTTAAAAAAAATTATGTCATGTTCCATCTGCCTAGTAATGTCCCCTTTCCCTTTAATGAATGTTTTATTTTTCAGAAGGATGAAATTCACACTGTCATCAATCAAAATTCCTTCAAGATCAATGGTTTCCTACCATCCTGTGATCGGGAATTGTAGAATGATGATATCACGGGCAGGCGACACGTGTCCCATCTAGGGATCAAATTTGCATGACTGTTCATCAACTATCCTTTGATCTGAGCTGTTCCCTGCCATCTTGTGATGGTGCTTTGGTTGATTGTGAAATCACAGGCGGGTGCCATGTGGATTATACACGGTGGGGCTCGAGGAATTTTTTGTGCGATATATTTTAAATGTTTCATTGCTTCCAAAGAAAAACATTTAAAATGAAATATTTGACAAAGTCGAGGGGAAACTCATTAAAAATGAGCAAAAGTGGAGAAATTAGGGCAACTAGTGATTTTAATGGTATATTAAAAAAAAATCATATTTTGACAGTTGAATACATTCAAAATATTTCTAATATATTTCTAATTTAAAAAATATATTGTTTAATTTTTTAAATATATATTTTTTTTTCAAAAATATATTTTTATTTATTTTTAAATAGATTATACATACAAAATTACATAATCAATAATAGATAATAGATTTTGGTTAATATATCTAGGTATGTTAATATATGCTTGAAAAACTAATTTTAATTAAAAAACTTACTAACATCATTAAAAGGTAAGTTTATAATTATAAAAATTTAACATTAGAATTATTCAACATTTAAAATAGAAAAATTTAAATATTATATTATAATAGTTTATAATTTACTTATATATATTTTGGATAATAGAAACAATTTTGATTGATTTAATATTTTCTAAGTCTGGCTATTGAATTTAAATCTTATAACCATAATTTTATATATTTAATCAATATTATAATTTCTAAAAAATAATAAATGAATATTGAACATCTTAGATTTTAGTATAACTTAAATATTAAAAAATTTAATGTATAAGTTTATAAAATATAATATATATTTTTTAAATAAAAATTTAAAGATTATTATATATGTATATTTAAAGATCCATAGAATTATCTTTTTTACTATGAAATTAATATGATTAAATACATTTATAAATTATCTTATCTTATCTTTTTAAGAATTTTTTGGTATCCTACATAATTTGTTTTCTATAAGTATCAAGTTATATACTCTTTATATGGAAGGTAGTGTTTTTTCATGGAGCTTAATAAGTTTTAATAATTATTAGTCATTTTAAAGATAGGTATATTTATACTTTTGATGGCTTATGTACAATTATGCATATTATTTTATTTATTATATTTTTTTCAATATCATATTATTCTTGATTAATCCCATTATTTGTTTGTCATTTTTATTTGTTTTGTTGAAAAATATTTTATCTTATCTTTACATCTATGATAATTTCAAAATTATCAAATTTAAAAATTATAAATAAAAACTTATTTTTATTAATCTCTTGAAGTACATAGGTCCTATTCTTTTGTAGATTAATAATTATCTAAATAGCTATTTTTTTCCTTTATTTCTATAAATGTGTCTCATGTCTCTATTGAAATTTATGAGATGTGTATGTAATTCTTAGCACAACACTCTTAGAGATTACGATTTATTTTCACATTTACCTATTTTCTTATTGTTCCTATTAGTGGCTAATTAATTATTCATTGAAAACCTACAAAGAGCTTGGGTCCTTCAATCTCAAAGCTTGTCTAATTTCTTGATGAGAATCATTCACATTGATTCCCAATATTGTGCTCCTTGCATGATACATTTATAAAATGCACTTAGTAATTTAGTATGTGGTTGAAATACTAGAGTTCTTTTCATTTTTGGCACATGATTGGCTATTTTTACTACGTTAAACTTTTATTTTCACTTTTATTTTCATGGTTTTCATGTTGTCAAATTTTTATACATTTCTTAGTCTTTTAAAAAAAATAAATGAAGGTTCTATTAGTCTCCCCAATCTTTCTAAAAATTATGTATAGAGAGAGTACAATATATAAACTATTAATTATAGAGTATAACAACAAAATAAATTTAAAAACTACTACATAGAAACAAGGTTTAGAATAATTCAAAATAGAGATACCATTCTCCTGCAAATACTATGTATAGAAACCCTATGTAGCCACACTTTCACCCTCAAAATCAAGAGAATAAATTCTCATACATTGTTTCTATAATGAATTTAGAGAATAAATTATAAGATTTAAATTCAATAATGAATTTAGAAAATATCAAATCAATAAAAATTGTTTCTATTATCCAAAATACTATATAAGTAAATATTAAGCCCAATCTTAAGCCTAAAAATAACCCTAAGTGAACACTTATCCTAATTGAACCTTAACCTTGATTTAGCCCAAACCCTAACCTTAACCCTAACCCTAATTGAACCCTAACCCTAATTAAACTCTAGCCCTGATTGAAATCTAACCCTAATTAAACTCTAGCCCTAATTTAACCCCAACGCTAACCCTATTTGTTCCTAACCCTAGTATCTCACAAATACAAGATCAAGACCTTGCCAACTCTGGTAAACCTTATTGGATAGTGATAAAAGCTACCTTATCTTTCATTAAGGTAGAAAGTTTTTGTTATGCAACATGCCCCTTGAAAATTTGAGATGGGCACTGCAAAAAGAAGGTAAACACTAATGAAAATTGTCAGTGGTATTGTGGAAGATGTGATAAAAATTTCCCTGAATGTGATTATAAATATATACTTCAATGTAAAGTGCAAGACCATACTTCATTCACTTGGATTACAACTTTTGAAGAAGTGGCAGAAGAAATTATGGGTGTAACAACAAAAGAATTAAACATTTTGAAGCATGAAAAACAAGATGATGTTAATTTTTCACACATTATACAAAAGGTCCTTTTCAATAGATACATATTTAAACTTCAAGTGAAAAAAGAGACTTATATACTTGAATAAAGGATTAAATGCACAGTCATAAAAACAACAAAGTTTGATTATTCTTCTAAGAGAAAAGATTTATTAGACTCAATTGCAAAGCTATAGGTTTCATAACATTCAAATGCTTGAATGTATATAATGTTAACAATGTATTCAAACATTTGAAAAAAAAAAAAGTGGATATATTTAAGTTAGTTAATGCCATTTTGTCATGATATACCTCTTTTGGATGTCGGGCTACCAAATCTTAATGTGATTGATGAACATTTCTCGCTTTTAAATTTCCTATTTTCTTGGCTTCGGATTGTTGTTATAGACAAGTTGGTATGATTTCAAATTTCAATGTGTGGGTATGTGCAGGATCATGATGGGCCAAAAAGTGGCAATATGATGGGTATGTGGCTGACAACTTTTTTTTTACCAAAAATTGATGAACAAAAAGGGTTTTTAAAGGAGATTCTCAACTTTCCACCAATGTAAGTTATGCTTTACTTTGAATTTAATAAGTAATTATTATTATTCAAATTATGACTAAAGTCCCTAATTGATAGACTGATTGAAAAACATCTATAGTTTTCAAAGCGGTATCACATTTTTTGAAACCAAAACATGTGAAAATGCATTCTATGCTTCACATATTATAAGATTAAAAAATAGATATTGAATTTCATGAAGTTTTGACCAAGTTAAGGTGGCCATACATACCAATTTTTTATATTTTTCAAAATTTGTAATAAAAAATTCATAATCAATAATTTACTTAGAAAAAAGTTACAAAAATATATGCATCACATCAAGGACATGAGTCCTCTAGTTATATCTAAAATCTTGTAAAAATATTATCATATTATTATGGTTAAGGGTGGTTAGACAAACACCTACTTCTTATTTTCCACACAATTTAAGTACTACTTTAGCGTTGAAATTTCAAATTTTCATAAATAGATTTTCTTTTTTAGAAAAAACCTAGTAGTTAAACTACATTCAATTTGCTACATATTATTCTATTCTTGCATATTTTTGAAATAATATAGATAACTGATCAGAATTTTTACCTCAAGAGTTGCCCTAACTTCTGATTTTTGCCACTTAAAGGATTTTTTCCATGATGATCACGCATACCGTGTACCCTTATATATAGGGTGAGATAAGCAATGAGCACAGAAACCAACCATGTGAAATCAAATTTATTGCTTTCAAATTCATATTCATGAAAATGTAAGCATTTTCAGTCAATGAGCATCTTTGATAAAGATAACTCGACATGTTTACATATATTATTGCATTAGTATAGGTATGCTTTGGTTAATTAAATTATTAACTATATATTTTATTTGTATTATATATTGAATTGTTAAAGATGTAAAAATCTTAATACTAAATATATAGAAAAATGGTTAAAATTACATATTTTTTACAAAATAAAATATAGTGTGT
Source organism: Sequoia sempervirens (assembly GCA_007258455.2). Lineage (NCBI taxonomy): Eukaryota > Viridiplantae > Streptophyta > Pinopsida > Cupressales > Cupressaceae > Sequoia > Sequoia sempervirens. Next base: position 42,609 of record VDFB02056457.1, on the reverse strand, counting down.
AATTTAAAATACAAATTATATAATTCTTATAATATTTATATTATTATTTGTGAATGGCATGAATTTAAACTCCCCTCTCCCCCACATATATCTCCCTCTTCCATCTTCTATCTCTCCCTCCTCTACATATCTCTCTCCCTTTCTCCCTCCCTCTCTCTATCTCTCCCCATCTCTCCCTAATCTCTTGCTCCCTCCCTATACCCCTATCTATCTTCATATATCAACCTATTTGTCCCTTTATCTTCCCATATATCTCTATATCTATGTCTTTCTCTTCCCATTTATCTATCTCTCCCTCTCTATTTCTATCTCCCTCTTCATCTCTATTTGTCTTTCTCTACTTATCTCTCTCTCTCTCCCCTCTCTCTATATCTCCTTATATCTCTATCTCTATCTCTCTCTATATATATATATATATATATATATATATATATATATATATATATATATATATATCTTTTCTTAATATGTATGTCCCCTCTGTCTCCTGTCTCTGTGTGTTTGTTGCCATCTATCTCTCTCTATATCTCTATCTATTTTTATCCATTTTCCTCTCTCATTCTATATTCATCTCTACCTCTATCTATAGGGAGAGATACAAAGGTGAAGCATTGGACCTTCCCAAAGATCCACCAATCTCAACACTACTTCCAACTATTTTGAGAATTTAAGTACATATTGTATGATAGATTAGGAGGTATGTGTCAAAGCTCATATTTATTGATGCAAAATAGATCCAAAGTCACAAATTTGACGTAGAGTTAGTTATAGTTTTGTACAAAGTTTCAAGTGCCACATAAATCAAAGACATTCCAGTTTTTTATATCATGTCATCAAATTTGGCACTTCATCAAGATTTGTATCTTCATCAACATTAAAAAAAGAAAAGGTATGTACTTGAATCCGTTGCATTTAAATTTTTCTATATATATAAATATTTTAATATTTTCCCTCAAATCCATAATATATATATTAGTGAGTATTTATTTAATACAATAAAGAATTAATCTAAGTAACACATTAAGAATTCTAAGGATTTGTGTTTGGAAAAAATGCATAACAAATTTTTTTGTTGGATGTCATGTTGTATAGTTTAGAAAAGCTCAAAATATGAATAGGATTTTAAGGCCATATATTATGGTAGCTTACAATGGAAAATAACGAAGGAAATCTATTATCAATTTTAATCTACAATTTAATACCATATGAAAAACCACATGTAGTATTATCTAGAATTAATTCTTGACATATAAATTTTATAAAATACACTTACCATTCAATAAACTTCTCCCAAGCAAGAAACCCTAAGTGAACATTAATTGAACTCTAATTGTAGATTCATAACTCTAATGATAACCCTAATTGAACCCTAATTGTAGATTCATAACTCTAATCATAACCCTAAACGAACACTAATCCTAATGAAACCCTAACCCTAGCCTTAAAGTTATCATATAATCTAATTATCTCTCTTATCTAAATTTGGGTTGAATTATTTTTCCTTTATTTTTAATTGTATATATTATTTGTTTATTAGATCTCATTTTATGAATATATGCAAATATAATTTTACTTCTACATTCATTCTATGCTCATTTTTTTCATGATATTTTAACATTCATTTTCTGGAATATTAAATCAATCTCACACATATAAATATGAAACCTAAAAATTTTAAAATTGAATTCTACCCAAAACATAGACACATAATTGAACAAATTCTCAAAACAAGAATGACAACATCATTGACATTTCATTCAAAATTCACTCAAATCCACATAAGGAGAGAAAATATATTAGAATTATATGTTTATTCATGCTTATAAGTCATATCTGCATACAATTTAAGATAATTTACATATATTCATCCAAAACTCAAAATAGGCTATGTCACGCCCCGCCGTGCGAACCCCAAAGGAACTAAACAACGGAACAATTTTTTTTTTTTAAAGAATATAATAACATACTTAGGAACTATAACATGACAACATAACAATATAATAAGAGACAAAAATTGTTCCAATGGGGTACACGAAGTGACATGACTATTCTAACCCATAACACGATGATAAATTAAACCATAATTAAACAGTTACATATATCCATTCATTCTCATTTCATCATTTACAATATCTATTAAACAATAACTACCTTCATGACATAAGTACATATGATAACACATGTGATGATAAAGATATAAAGTGTTACATATTTCGATAGCTACAATATAACATAACCAACTAATACAAGTGATCGCTCCGGAATCATAACATGGCTCGAATATACATTACATCCCAATTAATAATAAAATACAACTAACTGAAGGTACATCACAATAACTACACAAACCAATTACAACAAGGTCATCCCAACACATGTGGGAGACAATACATCAATGATTACATTAAATACATTACAACTGAAGTATATATAACTATCTGGTACACAAGAAGAACTGGATCAGCAACATCTTCCAAAACCTGCAAGTAAAAGATACACCTGCAATAGAAGGGGAAACCCAACGGGGTGCGAAGCACGTTCCACCCAACCACCCCCGTGCTGAGAGTAGACAAGGAAGGGTCCCCGACCAAGTACGCCTAACAACAACAAAACTAACTCCAAGAAGATAACTCAACACCAAAGACCACATAGAAACATGACACTGGCAAATCCAAGGGCACAACAAACCACTGAAGAACATAACAACCAGGCATAATCACAACATCAATGAAACTCCAAACATAATATCGAAACCAAGACATAATAGCAAATACTACTTCCAACCATGAACAAAGACAAAACAATAAATCACTTCCAGAGGACTTCAGTAAATCAACATAAACAGAATGTTAGAGTAGAGTGTCATCGCATGGTTTCACATGGATTCTCCAGACAACCTATTACAAGGTGTCGCCTCCATCTCTACATGGATTCTCCAGACATCCAAGTTAAGGTGCCGCTTCCATCTATGGTTCTCCAGACGACCTATCTCAAGGCGCCGCTCCATAGGGTCACTCATGCGGAGTCATTGACCTTTCGTGAGGACAAGGTAATGACCGTGCCAACCACGGCCTTCTCAGTCCCATTTAGTCTGTGATAGCACTAACAGGCGAACGAGGCTTCACAATTATCTTATTAGTGTTTGATCCCCACCCGTGATTTATTACTTAAGTTATCACTGATTAATACAACTCTATGTGGGTTACCCTGACAGCCCCTTTGTGCGCCGGCCCCCACTAGAGCCACTCTCTCTAGACACTCAATCCCAAATAACCAACACAAAAAGGACTGCATCAACAAGACATAATTGGACCAACACATGGATCCTCCGCGAGGCATAACCATCTCGCCATCACATGAAACATAACCACAATTAGTGCAATCCAAAAGCCAACTAAATCATAACCAGGGTCGAATCATAGACCAAACATTAAGTAAGAGATCAAAATTCATATAAGGAAACTCTACCTCTGGAAGTCCTAAACACAACTTAGAATCCTATAACTTTAACTCCAGGGTTTTCTACATGACCTAGACTCAAGTTTAGGAAAATCAAATTAAATCAACATGCATGATCTCGAGAGTAACCAAACAAATAAACAACGCCATAATACAGTTAACCACGAACAACAAATTCCATCAAATAACAAATCCACAACTCGAAAATAAGTAACTAAATCAAACACATCGTTTACTTCTAATTTTCTCAATCAAACTATATCATGGCACGACAATAAATATTATATCACTAATTCAGAATATCAATATATTGTATTCCTAAAATGTATATAAATACATTTATACATTAAAATATATATTAAATTTCATAAATAAATTACACGAATATATATATTAAAAATAAAATACTTTTACAAAAGTTATTCCACCAAACGTATATTACGAAATCTAATAAATATCCCATTTTAAAAACTATATTTTATTAAAATCATTAACAAATAATAAATAATAATAATAATAATAATAATAATAATAATATATATATTAAATAATATATATAATATATATATATATTATAATATATATATTAACTAATATATAATAAAACAAAACATTTAATTAAATTTATAAATATAAAACATTTATTTTAATTAATATATATATATATTAGAACAAAACTTTTTAATTAAATTTATGCATATAAAACATATAGTCAAATTTATGAGGTATCATATTACCAGCAATATATGATAACCTTAGTATTACCAATAACATTTATTTCTATGTGCATAAATATATAAAAAGATGAAATCCTATGTAGAATTTTCTATAACCGAAATTATTCTAATCAATAGTTAAAGGAATTCACAGCTTAGGAAAAAAGAAAGAAACGCATTTACCACATTCCATCGGCGAATTAAAAACAAACAAAAAAAAACAAAACACAGAATTTAATTCTCGTCCATTGGAAGGACGCACGGCACCCAATAAAAGCAGTGAGGGGACTGCTGTACGCAGTCCCCACCGGACTGCGCCCAGCAGTCATTGACTGCTGTGCGCAGCCGGCGATGGCTGCGTACAACAGACCCTGGGGTGCGTGGGGGGGTACGGCCTGGGCCGACCTCCCACTATCCCCCATACACAATTAAAATTTAATATTATTTATTTTTATTTTTATTTTAAACTTTTCATTTAATTTAAAAATTTCGTTTCAACAAAAATAAAATAAAACGAAATTCGAAGCACGGATATTACCAACATATTAATTTATTTATATAATTTTTATTTATTGATATTTTGATATATATATTTTAACCTGTACAATATAAGTACGAAATCCAAATCCAGAATATATAAACTTTCACAGGCATGTATTATTCCAAAAGTTTGACAAATGGTAGATTTCCCATAACATTTTAGAATTATAATTATATTACTTATATATATATATATATATATATATATATTTAAGGATATTATATAGAAATAAATACATATTTTATTCAGAAAGATATATTTAGTACACAGAGTATACAGAAGCAGCCACTACAGATTTTAAAACAAGACAGATTATAAAGAAATAATATATGTAGGTATTATTTTTATTTATTTGTTTATTATTATTATTATTATTATTTTTTGTTTAATCCTTCAATCTTATAATATAAATAATAGGAAAAAAAAATAAGATTTTCATTTCAGATGCTAATTACCCCTGGTAAATAAATTCATCCCAACGTGCGATGATTTTTTTATTTCAAATAATCCATTTCCCTATTAACTATATTGAAGAATTTCAAGGAAATATTTTCAGAAGTTTTCAACAAAAAGGGTTTAAGGGTTCATACGAAAGCATTCCAAAATCACAGAACTTATTTCCATAACTTTTCAAAACACATCAAACAATATTGTTTTCAAAGTACAACAGAAATAGTGATAAATGACAGAAGATAACCTGGAGTCCTTCGTCTGAAGAAGAAACCCTTCTGAAACCTCCTTTCGAATTCCTCCTGCAGCTCCTTCTCGATCCTATCTCCTGTAGCTCCCTTTCAAATCTATTTCCCTTCAATCAGTTATTTTCTCCCCAGTTTACAACCAATATTTCTTTTCTTTTATTTTTCCTCTTTTAGTTTTTTTTTTTTTAGATCCCAGAACAACAGAGTAGAAGTTCTGTGTGTGAATAATCTTCTCATAAAAATAATAATAAAACAAAATAAAACTCAATAAAGCTTCCCTGCTTTCTTTTCTCAAAAAGCTTGCTTCCTATTGGTCCTTTTTCAGCTTTTAAAAGCACAAATTTATCTACAGTTTTAATTTAAAATAATTTATTTAAACAAGATATTATCTATGCTAAATTAATATTAATAAAAGTTATTATTTAATTATCTTCAACAATAATTATTTAATTTAATTATTGTCAACATTATTAATTAAAAATAATTATTTACTCTTATAAATAAATTAAATCACCTTTTTAATTTATAATATATTTAAATTTAATATTCAACTAACACACAATTAAATCAACCAACTAAACAACTTTAATCCATCATCTTATAAAATAACGTTAATTAAATAAACATGAACCATAATTCAACTGAATACCTCAACAAAACAAATTACACAAACAACGAGAACGAAAACCACAGTCATAACATGACTCACAACAAACGACGGACTTGGGACGGGGACGCTTCCAGACCTACTCCCTTTTTCAACATTTTTACCCGTTGGGATAATTGATTGCTCGCCCTGTCCTGCCGAAGCAGGTGGAATCGAGACTTAATCCTGCAATCCTGCATCCAAGCAAACGTCAAGAAGCACATGTATATATAAATATATAATCAACATCCTACCGTGAGAAGGAATTGCAGTGTAGCAGGGCACTCGTGAATGAGTGATGCTACACTGTCCTCTCACCTAATCTATTCTAACAATTACAATATCCATAACAACTAACATTTCTAACAAATTGATCATAAGATAATATTCTAATTAACTACTGCATCATAATTAATTACTAACCATTGCATTATAAATTAACAAAGAATTCAAATCGCATAATCATAGAATTATCACATTGACATATGAAACATTCGAGAGAAAGCATGCATAATAAAATAATCCAAACCCTACATATAGAGTATCATAAATCATAATAAAAATATCAATTGTAGAAATCAAGTAACTACACAACCTCACACACCAAAACGATGAATCAGTCACCATCACAATTCAGTATCACACTAACATACAAAGCAAACAATAGTAGTAAATAGTATCAGAAACATGGGGGTATTACATCCTCCCCCCCTAGAATATGGCTTACTCCTGGAAGCCAGTAACTAAACAAAACAAATAACCCTCACTAAAATAAAATGCATTATCTCATGACACCAAAGTTCATCACTTGGGTCCTGCAGAGCCCGCAAACACATGATAAGCTCTACTCGCATCACCTACTGTCGGCTCAGAAGCGACTGGTGCCTGACTAAAACCTGTAGTGTTCCCTTGAGGGCACTTCCTCGCAATATGACCATGCTGCCCACATGAGAAACAACCTATGTTCTGCCCAAAGCCTCTGACTCCAACTGGTGCACTCGATTGTTGAAAGCTGCCCTGTGACGGTGCTGACTGTATACTTTGTGCCGGCTGCACCAAACGATCAGGCCTATTACGCTGCCAACTCCGAAATTTCCTATTCTGCGATCTATTTCCCTGTTGAAACGGAGAGCGTTGTTGTTGTTCACCCTTAGCGGTTTCCTGATGACCTTTAGAAGACCCTGCAGCCAAGACTGGACCTCCAAGAGAAACAACATCTGAAACTGGTGTACTACCCATCTGACCTCCTATATGTCCTCCTAGTGCCATAGCTAGATTTTCTTCAACCAACCGAGCCTTCTCGACCGCTACTTCCATTGTCTTCGGCTGGAAGACTCTCACACCACCACTAATTTGGGCATTTAAGCCTCGAACAAAATGTTGTACTAACATCCCTTCATCGTGACTGATGCCTGCATACTGCTTCAACTCATAGAAGCGTCGCTCATACTGCTCTACTGACATCGACAACTGCCTAAGGTCATGGAACTCATCAGCCCTGCGTTGCCTCCAATGATCTGAGAGGAAACAAGCCTTGAACCTGTCTAAAAACAATTCCCATGTGACCATACTGATATCAAGATGTAACTTTTGTTCCTCGAGACGCCACCAAGTAGATGCAAAACCTCGCAAGTGCATAACTGCACACCGAGCCTTGGTATTGCTACCATAGGGGTGCATTGCAAAGCATCGCTCTAAGTCAATTAGCCACGTCTCAGCCTCCAAGCCTCCTCCAGAACCATCAAAAGTAGGAGGGTGTGCTCGCATCAGAGCTCTCATATGGCCTGCTATGACTGCATCCTGAACCACTTCAGTATCCCTGCGCCTTGGTGACCTCTCTCTCTCTCTCTCAACCTGTTGCACCTCATCCTGCTTAGCTCCCAAACGACCAAGAATCTCTCCCAGAATGTGTTGCAATTGTCCGTCCAAACCAGGTTGTCCCTGATTTTGTCCACCACCTGACACATTGTGTTGAGGACTTAGTCGTTCCTCGTGCATTGAACCATGAATGCTTGGCGGTGACGGACTTCGGCGGTTGACTCTATGACCACCACCCCGGCCTCTTCTTTGGACACGACCTCTACCTCGAGGCATGATCCTACACAATGATTAAAGTTATGTGAGATCAAGAGTTACGCAAAGGTTGCATAATGGACACAACTACCCAGAGGACCTAGCGTTAGCAACCTTGGCTCTGATACCAAGCTGTCACGCCCCGCCGTGCGAACCCCAAAGGAACTAAACAACGGAACAATTTTTTTTTTTTAAAGAATATAATAACATACTTAGGAACTATAACATGACAACATAACAATATAATAAGAGACACAACTTGTTCCAATGGGGTACACGAAGTGACATGACTATTCTAACCCATAACACGATGATAAATTAAACCATAATTAAACAGTTACATATATCCATTCATTCTCATTTCATCATTTACAATATCTATTAAACAATAACTACCTTCATGACATAAGTACATATGATAACAGATGTGATGATAAAGATATAAAGTGTTACATATTTCGATAGCTACAATATAACATAACCAACTAATACAAGTGATCGCTCCGGAATCATAACATGGCTCGAATATACATTACATCCCAATTAATAATAAAATACAACTAACTGAAGGTACATCACAATAACTACACAAACCAATTACAACAAGGTCATCCCAACACATGTGGGAGACAATACATCAATGATTACATTAAATACATTACAACTGAAGTATATATAACTATCTGGTACACAAGAAGAACTGGATCAGCAACATCTTCCAAAACCTGCAAGTAAAAGATACACCTGCAATAGAAGGGGAAACCCAACGGGGTGCGAAGCACGTTCCACCCAACCACCCCCGTGCTGAGAGTAGACAAGGAAGGGTCCCCGACCAAGTACGCCTAACAACAACAAAACTAACTCCAAGAAGATAACTCAACACCAAAGACCACATAGAAACATGACACTGGCAAATCCAAGGGCACAACAAACCACTGAAGAACATAACAACCAGGCATAATCACAACATCAATGAAACTCCAAACATAATATCGAAACCAAGACATAATAGCAAATACTACTTCCAACCATGAACAAAGACAAAACAATAAATCACTTCCAGAGGACTTCAGTAAATCAACATAAACAGAATGTTAGAGTAGAGTGTCATGCATGGTTTCACATGGATTCTCCAGACAACCTATTACAAGGTGCCGCCTCCATCTCTACATGGATTCTCCAGACATCCAAGTTAAGGTGCCGCTTCCATCTATGGTTCTCCAGACGACCTATCTCAAGGCGCCGCTCCATAGGGTCACTCATGCGGAGTCATTGACCTTTCGTGAGGACAAGGTAATGACCGTGCCAACCACGGCCTTCTCAGTCCCATTTAGTCTGTGATAGCACTAACAGGCGAACGAGGCTTCACAATTATCTTATTAGTGTTTGATCCCCACCCGTGATTTATTACTTAAGTTATCACTGATTAATACAACTCTATGTGGGTTACCCTGACAGCCCCTTTGTGCGCCGGCCCCCACTAGAGCCACTCTCTCTAGACACTCAATCCCAAATAACCAACACAAAAAGGACTGCATCAACAAGACATAATTGGACCAACACATGGATCCTCCGCGAGGCATAACCATCTCGCCATCACATGAAACATAACCACAATTAGTGCAATCCAAAAGCCAACTAAATCATAACCAGGGTCGAATCATAGACCAAACATTAAGTAAGAGATCACAATTCATATAAGGAAACTCTACCTCTGGAAGTCCTAAACACAACTTAGAATCCTATAACTTTAACTCCAGGGTTTTCTACATGACCTAGACTCAAGTTTAGGAAAATCAAATTAAATCAACATGCATGATCTCGAGAGTAACCAAACAAATAAACAACGCCATAATACAGTTAACCACGAACAACAAATTCCATCAAATAACAAATCCACAACTCAAAAATAAGTAACTAAATCAAACACATCGTTTACTTCTAATTTTCTCAATCAAACTATATCATGGCACGACAATAAATATTATATCACTAATTCAGAATATCAATATATTGTATTCCTAAAATGTATATAAATACATTTATACATTAAAATATATATTAAATTTCATAAATAAATTACACGAATATATATATTAAAAATAAAATACTTTTACAAAAGTTATTCCACCAAACGTATATTACGAAATCTAATAAATATCCCATTTTAAAAACTATATTTTATTAAAATCATTAACAAATAATAAATAATAATAATAATAATAATAATAATAATAATATATATATTAAATAATATATATAATATATATATATATTATAATATATATATTAACTAATATATAATAAAACAAAACATTTAATTAAATTTATAAATATAAAACATTTATTTTAATTAATATATATATATATTAGAACAAAACTTTTTAATTAAATTTATGCATATAAAACATATAGTCAAATTTATGAGGTATCATATTACCAGCAATATATGATAACCTTAGTATTACCAATAACATTTATTTCTATGTGCATAAATATATAAAAAGATGAAATCCTATGTAGAATTTTCTATAACCGAAATTATTCTAATCAATAGTTAAAGGAATTCACAGCTTAGGAAAAAAGAAAGAAACACATTTACCACATTCCATTGGCGAATTAAAAACAAACAAAAAAAAACAAAACACAGAATTTAATTCTCGTCCATTGGAAGGACGCACGGCACCCAATAAAAGCAGTGAGGGGACTGCTGTACGCAGTCCCCACCGGACTGCGCCCAGCAGTCATTGACTGCTGTGCGCAGCCGGCGATGGCTGCGTACAGCAGACCCTGGGGTGCGTGGGGGGGTACGGCCTGGGCCGACCTCCCACCATCCCCCATACACAATTAAAATTTAATATTATTTATTTTTATTTTTATTTTAAACTTTTCATTTAATTTAAAATTTTCGTTTCAACAAAAATAAAATAAAACGAAATTCGAAGCACGGATATTACCAACATATTAATTTATTTATATAATTTTTATTTATTGATATTTTGATATATATATTTTAACCTGTACAATATAAGTACGAAATCCAAATCCAGAATATATAAACTTTCACAGGCATGTATTATTCCAAAAGTTTGACAAATGGTAGATTTCCCATAACATTTTAGAATTATAATTATATTACTTATATATATATATATATATATATATATATATATATATATATATATATATATATATATATATACTTCTATATATATATATATATATATTAAAGATATTATATAAGAAATAAATACATATTTTATTGAGAAAGATATATTTAGTACCACAGTATCTGAAAGCATTCACCTGATTTTTAAAACAAGGCCAGTTATAAAGAAATAATATATGTAGGTATTATTTTTATTTAATTGTTTATTATTATTATTATTATTATTTTTTGTTTAATCCTTCAAATCTTATAATATAAATAATAGGAAAAATAAGATTTTCATTTCAGATGCTAATTAACCCTGGTAAATAAATTCATCCCATCATGCGATGATTTTTATTTCAAATAATCCATTTCCCTATTAACTATATTGAAGAATTTCAAGGAAAGATTTTCAGAAGTTTTCAACAAAAAGGGTTTAAGGGTTCATACGAAAGCATTCCAAAATCACAGAACTTATTTCCATAACTTTTCAAAACACATCAAACAATATTGTTTTCAAAGTACAACAGAAATAGTGATAAATGACAGAAGATAACCTGGAGTCCTTCGTCTGAAGAAGAAACCCTTCTGAAACCTCCTTTCGAATTCCTCCTGCAGCTCCTTCTCGATCCTATCTATCTTCAATCAGTTATTTTCTCCCCAGTTCACAACCAAAATTTCTTTTATTTTATTTTTCCTTTTTAGTTTTTCCTTTTCAGATCCCAGAACAACAGAGTAAAAGTTCTGTGTGAGAATAATCTTCTCATAAAAATAATAATAAAACAAAATAAAACTCAATAAAGCTTCCCTGCTTTCTTTTCTCAAAAAGCTTGCTTCCTATTGGTCCTTTTTCAGCTTTTAAAAGCACAAATTTATCTACAGTTTTAATTTAAAATAATTTATTTAAACAAGATATTATCTATGCTAAATTAATATTAATAAAAGTTATTATTTAATTATCTTCAACAATAATTATTTAATTTAATTATTGTCAACATTATTAATTAAAAATAATTATTTACTCTTATAAATAAATTAAATCACCTTTTTAATTTATAATATATTTAAATTTAATATTCAACTAACACACAATTAAATCAACCAACTAAACAACTTTAATCCATCATCTTATAAAATAACGTTAATTAAATAAACATGAACCATAATTCAACTGAATACCTCAACAAAACAAATTACACAAACAACGAGAACGAAAACCACAGTCATAACATGACTCACAACAAACGACAGACTTGGGACGGGGACGCTTCCAGACCTACTCCCTTTTTCAACATTTTTACCCGTTGGGATAATTGATTGCTCGCCCTGTCCTGCCGAAGCAGGTGGAATCGAGACTTAATCCTGCAATCCTGCATCCAAGCAAACGTCAAGAAGCACATGTATATATAAATATATAATCAACATCCTACCGTGAGAAGGAATTGCAGTGTAGCAGGGCACTCGTGAATGAGTGATGCTACACTGTCCTCTCACCTAATCTATTCTAACAATTACAATATCCATAACAACTAACATTTCTAACAAATTGATCATAAGATAATATTCTAATTAACTACTGCATCATAATTAATTACTAACCATTGCATTATAAATTAACAAAGAATTCAAATCGCATAATCATAGAATTATCACATTGACATATGAAACATTCGAGAGAAAGCATGCATAATAAAATAATCCAAACCCTACATATAGAGTATCATAAATCATAATAAAAATATCAATTGTAGAAATCAAGTAACTACACAACCTCACACACCAAAACGATGAATCAGTCACCATCACAATTCAGTATCACACTAACATACAAAGCAAACAATAGTAGTAAATAGTATCAGAAACATGGGGGTATTACATCCTCCCCCCCTAGAATATGGCTTACTCCTGGAAGCCAGTAACTAAACAAAACAAATAACCCTCACTAAAATAAAATGCATTATCTCATGACACCAAAGTTCATCACTTGGGTCCTGCAGAGCCCGCAAACACATGATAAGCTCTACTCGCATCACCTACTGTCGGCTCAGAAGCGACTGGTGCCTGACTAAAACCTGTAGTGTTCCCTTGAGGGCACTTCCTCGCAATATGACCATGCTGCCCACATGAGAAACAACCTATGTTCTGCCCAAAGCCTCTGACTCCAACTGGTGCACTCGATTGTTGGAAGCTGCCCTGTGACGGTGCTGACTGTATACTTTGTGCCGGCTGCACCAAACGATCAGGCCTATTACGCTGCCAACTCCGAAATTTCCTATTCTGCGATCTATTTCCCTGTTGAAACGGAGAGCGTTGTTGTTGTTCACCCTTAGCGGTTTCCTGATGACCTTTAGAAGACCCTGCAGCCAAGACTGGACCTCCAAGAGAAACAACATCTGAAACTGGTGTACTACCCATCTGACCTCCTATATGTCCTCCTAGTGCCATAGCTAGATTTTCTTCAACCAACCGAGCCTTCTCGACCGCTACTTCCATTGTCTTCGGCTGGAAGACTCTCACACCACCACTAATTTGGGCATTTAAGCCTCGAACAAAATGTTGTACTAACATCCCTTCATCGTGACTGATGCCTGCATACTGCTTCAACTCATAGAAGCGTCGCTCATACTGCTCTACTGACATCGACAACTGCCTAAGGTCATGGAACTCATCAGCCCTGCGTTGCCTCCAATGATCTGAGAGGAAACGAGCCTTGAACCTGTCTAAAAACAATTCCTATGTGACCATACTGATATCAAGATGTAACTTTTGTTCCTCGAGACGCCACCAAGTAGATGCAAAACCTCGCAAGTGCATAACTGCACACCGAGCCTTGGTATTGCTACCATAGGGGTGCATTGCAAAGCATCGCTCTAAGTCAATTAGCCACGTCTCAGCCTCCAAGCCTCCTCCAGAACCATCAAAAGTAGGAGGGTGTGCTCGCATCAGAGCTCTCATATGGCCTGCTATGACTGCATCCTGAACCACTTCAGTATCCCTGCGCCTTGGTGACCTCTCTCTCTCTCTCTCAACCTGTTGCACCTCATCCTGCTTAGCTCCCAAACGACCAAGAATCTCTCCCAGAATGTGTTGCAATTGTCCGTCCAAACCAGGTTGTCCCTGATTTTGTCCACCACCTGACACATTGTGTTGAGGACTTAGTCGTTCCTCGTGCATTGAACCATGAATGCTTGGCGGTGACGGACTTCGGCGGTTGACTCTATGACCACCACCCCGGCCTCTTCTTTGGACACGACCTCTACCTCGAGGCATGATCCTACACAATGATTAAAGTTATGTGAGATCAAGAGTTACGCAAAGGTTGCATAACGGACACAACTACCCAGAGGACCTAGCGTTAGCAACCTTGGCTCTGATACCAAGCTGTCACGCCCCGCCGTGCGAACCCCAAAGGAACTAAACAACGGAACAATTTTTTTTTTTTAAAGAATATAATAACATACTTAGGAACTATAACATGACAACATAACAATATAATAAGAGACACAACTTGTTCCAATGGGGTACACGAAGTGACATGACTATTCTAACCCATAACACGATGATAAATTAAACCATAATTAAACAGTTACATATATCCATTCATTCTCATTTCATCATTTACAATATCTATTAAACAATAACTACCTTCATGAAATAAGTACATATGATAACACATGTGATGATAAAGATATAAAGTGTTACATATTTCGATAGCTACAATATAACATAACCAACTAATACAAGTGATCGCTCCGGAATCATAACATGGCTCGAATATACATTACATCCCAATTAATAATAAAATACAACTAACTGAAGGTACATCACAATAACTACACAAACCAATTACAACAAGGTCATCCCAACACATGTGGGAGACAATACATCAATGATTACATTAAATACATTACAACTGAAGTATATATAACTATCTGGTACACAAGAAGAACTGGATCAGCAACATCTTCCAAAACCTGCAAGTAAAAGATACACCTGCAATAGAAGGGGAAACCCAACGGGGTGCGAAGCACGTTCCACCCAACCACCCCCGTGCTGAGAGTAGACAAGGAAGGGTCCCCGACCAAGTACGCCTAACAACAACAAAACTAACTCCAAGAAGATAACTCAACACCAAAGACCACATAGAAACATGACACTGGCAAATCCAAGGGCACAACAAACCACTGAAGAACATAACAACCAGGCATAATCACAACATCAATGAAACTCCAAACATAATATCGAAACCAAGACATAATAGCAAATACTACTTCCAACCATGAACAAAGACAAAACAATAAATCACTTCCAGAGGACTTCAGTAAATCAACATAAACAGAATGTTAGAGTAGAGTGTCATCGCATGGTTTCACATGGATTCTCCAGACAACCTATTACAAGGTGTCGCCTCCATCTCTACATGGATTCTCCAGACATCCAAGTTAAGGTGCCGCTTCCATCTATGGTTCTCCAGACGACCTATCTCAAGGCGCCGCTCCATAGGGTCACTCATGCGGAGTCATTGACCTTTCGTGAGGACAAGGTAATGACCGTGCCAACCACGGCCTTCTCAGTCCCCTTTAGTCTGTGATAGCACTAACAGGCGAACGAGGCTTCACAATTATCTTATTAGTGTTTGATCCCCACCCGTGATTTATTACTTAAGTTATCACTGATTAATACAACTCTATGTGGGTTACCCTGACAGCCCCTTTGTGCGCCGGCCCCCACTAGAGCCACTCTCTCTAGACACTCAATCCCAAATAACCAACACAAAAAGGACTGCATCAACAAGACATAATTGGACCAACACATGGATCCTCCGCGAGGCATAACCATCTCGCCATCACATGAAACATAACCACAATTAGTGCAATCCAAAAGCCAACTAAATCATAACCAGGGTCGAATCATAGACCAAACATTAAGTAAGAGATCAAAATTCATATAAGGAAACTCTACCTCTGGAAGTCCTAAACACAACTTAGAATCCTATAACTTTAACTCCAGGGTTTTCTACATGACCTAGACTCAAGTTTAGGAAAATCAAATTAAATCAACATGCATGATCTCGAGAGTAACCAAACAAATAAACAACGCCATAATACAGTTAACCACGAACAACAAATTCCATCAAATAACAAATCCACAACTCGAAAATAAGTAACTAAATCAAACACATCGTTTACTTCTAATTTTCTCAATCAAACTATATCATGGCACGACAATAAATATTATATCACTAATTCAGAATATCAATATATTGTATTCCTAAAATGTATATAAATACATTTATACATTAAAATATATATTAAATTTCATAAATAAATTACACGAATATATATATTAAAAATAAAATACTTTTACAAAAGTTATTCCACCAAACGTATATTACGAAATCTAATAAATATCCCATTTTAAAAACTATATTTTATTAAAATCATTAACAAATAATAAATAATAATAATAATAATAATAATAATAATAATATATATATTAAATAATATATATAATATATATATATATTATAATATATATATTAACTAATATATAATAAAACAAAACATTTAATTAAATTTATAAATATAAAACATTTATTTTAATTAATATATATATATATTAGAACAAAACTTTTTAATTAAATTTATGCATATAAAACATATAGTCAAATTTATGAGGTATCATATTACCAGCAATATATGATAACCTTAGTATTACCAATAACATTTATTTCTATGTGCATAAATATATAAAAAGATGAAATCCTATGTAGAATTTTCTATAACCGAAATTATTCTAATCAATAGTTAAAGGAATTCACAGCTTAGGAAAAAAAAAGAAACGCATTTACCACATTCCATTGGCGAATTAAAAACAAACAAAAAAAAACAAAACACAGAATTTAATTCTCGTCCATTGGAAGGACGCACGGCACCCAATAAAAGCAGTGAGGGGACTGCTGTACGCAGTCCCCACCGGACTGCGCCCAGCAGTCATTGACTGCTGTGCGCAGCCGGCGATGGCTGCGTACAGCAGACCCTGGGGTGCGTGGGGGGTACGGCCTGGGCCGACCTCCCACCATCCCCCATACACAATTAAAATTTAATATTATTTATTTTTATTTTTATTTTAAACTTTTCATTTAATTTAAAAATTTCGTTTCAACAAAAATAAAATAAAACGAAATTCGAAGCACGGATATTACCAACATATTAATTTATTTATATAATTTTTATTTATTGATATTTTGATATATATATTTTAACCTGTACAATATAAGTATGAAATCCAAATCCAGAATATATAAACTTTCACAGGCATGTATTATTCCAAAAGTTTGACAAATGGTAGATTTCCCATAACATTTTAGAATTATAATTATATTACTTATATATATATATATATATATATATATATTTAAGGATATTATATAGAAATAAATACATATTTTATTCAGAAAGATATATTTAGTACACAGAGTATACAGAAGCAGCCACTACAGATTTTAAAACAAGACATATTATAAAGAAATAATATATGTAGGTATTATTTTTATTTATTTGTTTATTATTATTATTATTATTAGTTTTTGTTTAATCCTTCAATCTTATAATATAAATAATAGGAAAAAAAAATAAGATTTTCATTTCAGATGCTAATTACCCCTGGTAAATAAATTCATCCCAACGTGCGATGATTTTTTTATTTCAAATAATCCATTTCCCTATTAACTATATTGAAGAATTTCAAGGAAATATTTTCAGAAGTTTTCAACAAAAAGGGTTTAAGGGTTCATACGAAAGCATTCCAAAATCACAGAACTTATTTCCATAACTTTTCAAAACACATCAAACAATATTGTTTTCAAAGTACAACAGAAATAGTGATAAATGACAGAAGATAACCTGGAGTCCTTCGTCTGAAGAAGAAACCCTTCTGAAACCTCCTTTCGAATTCCTCCTGCAGCTCCTTCTCGATCCTATCTCCTGTAGCTCCCTTTCAAATCTATTTCCCTTCAATCAGTTATTTTCTCCCCAGTTTACAACCAATATTTCTTTTCTTTTATTTTTCCTCTTTTAGTTTTTTTTTTTTTAGATCCCAGAACAACAGAGTAGAAGTTCTGTGTGTGAATAATCTTCTCATAAAAATAATAATAAAACAAAATAAAACTCAATAAAGCTTCCCTGCTTTCTTTTCTCAAAAAGCTTGCTTCCTATTGGTCCTTTTTCAGCTTTTAAAAGCACAAATTTATCTACAGTTTTAATTTAAAATAATTTATTTAAACAAGATATTATCTATGCTAAATTAATATTAATAAAAGTTATTATTTAATTATCTTCAACAATAATTATTTAATTTAATTATTGTCAACATTATTAATTAAAAATAATTATTTACTCTTATAAATAAATTAAATCACCTTTTTAATTTATAATATATTTAAATTTAATATTCAACTAACACACAATTAAATCAACCAACTAAACAACTTTAATCCATCATCTTATAAAATAACGTTAATTAAATAAACATGAACCATAATTCAACTGAATACCTCAACAAAACAAATTACACAAACAACGAGAACGAAAACCACAGTCATAACATGACTCACAACAAACGACGGACTTGGGACGGGGACGCTTCCAGACCTACTCCCTTTTTCAACATTTTTACCCGTTGGGATAATTGATTGCTCGCCCTGTCCTGCCGAAGCAGGTGGAATCGAGACTTAATCCTGCAATCCTGCATCCAAGCAAACGTCAAGAAGCACATGTATATATAAATATATAATCAACATCCTACCGTGAGAAGGAATTGCAGTGTAGCAGGGCACTCGTGAATGAGTGATGCTACACTGTCCTCTCACCTAATCTATTCTAACAATTACAATATCCATAACAACTAACATTTCTAACAAATTGATCATAAGATAATATTCTAATTAACTACTGCATCATAACTAATTACTAACCATTGCATTATAAATTAACAAAGAATTCAAATCGCATAATCATAGAATTATCACATTGACATATGAAACATTCGAGAGAAAGCATGCATAATAAAATAGTCCAAACCCTACATATAGAGTATCATAAATCATAATAAAAATATCAATTGTAGAAATCAAGTAACTACACAACCTCACACACCAAAACGATGAATCAGTCACCATCACAATTCAGTATCACACTAACATACAAAGCAAACAATAGTAGTAAATAGTATCAGAAACATGGGGGTATTACAGGCTATCTATTCTATTCCATCTACTTGGGGTTTTAAGAGCCAATGGAACCACATATATCACTTCCTCATTAGAGGATAGATATCTTTCTACCCATATATTCAACTCAAAAACTAGATAGAGCTTTCATCAGTTCTCTCCCTACAAATGAGCCTTCAATTCCCTTTTATATGACAAGGGAGCAACAAGTTTCGGGCTCAAATGTAATTTCACCATAAATTTTCATTTGAACAAAATATCCATTGCATTTTACTTTCATTACAAAACTTCCCACACATTGAATCTGCAAAACATATATAGTGCATGAATTGGGGAAAGGTAAAAGAAAAGGGAACACAAATTGTCATCACAATCCCCTTTGTATCCATGCAAAAAATTAGGCAACCAAATTGCCACTAAGGCACCACAACAACTTTTTATTTACCCGCCACCCTACCCTTACCAGCACTTAGACCCCGGTATACATGCCCACTTCTATTTGTTGCCCAATACGGTAGACCCTCAGCCTCCTCTTCTTTCTTTTCCTTGCCCAATACGGTTCTAGTCCATCCGCTTGGGGTTTTAACAGCCAATGGGACCATAGATATCACTTCCTCATCAAAGGACATATATCTTTCTACCCATATATTCAACTCAAAAACTAGCTAGAACTTTCATCAGTTCTCTCCCTACAAATGCACCTTGAATTCCCTTTTATATGACAAGGGAGCAACAAGATTTGGGCTAAAATGTAATTTCACCACAAATTTTCATTTCAACAAAATCTCCATTGCATTTGAATTTCATTTGAAAACTTCCCACCTATTGAATCTACAAAACATAGTGGCGCATGAACTAGGGAAAGCTAAAAGAAAAGGGAACACAAATTGTCATCAAAATCCCCTTGTCACTATCCATGCAAAAAAACCAGGAAACCAAATAGCCACGAAGGCACCACAACAACTTCTCATTTACCCACCACCCTTCCCTTACCAACACTCAGACCCCAGTATGCATGCCTGCTTCTAGTTGTTGCCCAATATGGTAGATCCTCAACCTCCTCTTCTTTCTTGTCCTTTCCCAATACGGTTCTAGTCCATCTGCTTGAGGTTTTAATAGCTAATGGAACCAAAGATATCACTTCCTCATCAGAGGGAAGACCATGATTGAAGCGAGGTAAATACTGACAGTAGTCAGAGTCAGTCTCAGTTACACCATCATAAGTGTTTCTCGTAAGGTCAATGGGTGAGTGTTGGCATCTAGAGGAGCCATTCCCATACCTTATTTTCCTACCGACACTAGTAATAGAGCACACCAACTACATTCCTTTGTCATCTACCAGTTGAGTAGCAATGTCCTAGAATTGCAACCTTCTACTGCATCTAGTGGGCACAAGCCTGGGCTTGTCAACCAAAGCACCTTCCTGAATAGCAGGACCGAGCTTTTGTGAGCTCAAATGAATAGACCTCCTTACTAACTTACTCATTTTCTCTTCTCAGAAAAGTACTCAAACTTGATTAGACTCAGCCCACAAAGTGCTCTAATTTCTACAAGAATGACACTATTAGATTTAATTCCTCTTGTATTTATTGTGCGAGGTAATGGAAACCTTCATCAATGCTTAGTAAAAATGCATGTGCAAACATGGAAATTTGGCGATGTATGTACTGTCACCGTTTAACTAGAGTTGCATGAGAATCCAAGGATCACCCTTCATGATTGCCAACAACAACATCTTCACATAGATTGAGATCAACGTGACTACACAAGCAAGGAATAATTCATTAATGCTTCACCAGTTGTAAGATAAAACAACCACCATGTGCCATTTTCCAACTTTCAATACTACCTGTTGATCTCCTAAAGAGTTGGCAGATGAAATGATTTATCTCGGGCTAACTTGGTTTGACATCCAACGAAGCATCGTTCACCTTCCTCATGACAATAACATTAATCCATCTCAAAAACCAACTACCATGTTGGTAGGTCCTATGCACTTTGCAAACTGAATGAATGGAGCTATGCATCACAATCTCATTGACCTTGCGGCTTTTAACCAACTTTCATCTTCCTCCTGCGAGCTAGTAGGGAACAATAGAGATTTACATTATCTTTTGATCTTGGTTGTCGATCTAAAACCATGGGTTATGAGCTCAATAGTGGAGATTGGGGCCCACATTCCATACAGGACACACATCTGCCTTTTGCAAACCTCGTGCCAAATAACAGGGTGACACCTTAGGTCTGTGAGTTGGCAGGGTATGATCAAGATCTTCTCCCATATCTTCAAATCTGGAAAACCTACACATTGCATGGTTAGTATTTAATGAAAGGCTTTGGCTAAGCCGTTGGCGACATGAACACTGGAGTTAATGGCTTAGGCTTACGTCACCGGATTAAAATTAAAACCCAACTTTTATTTTAATACTTTATTTCCTCCATAGGGTTTTATTTCCTAAGTCTCGGTTGGCCCCGTTAAATTCTTATCCCAACCGTAACAAAGAACAAATGATTAAGCTAAGGATTGTATTTGTTGTTATAACTTTAGTTCTAGAGAATTCTTAATTACCAATTCTTAGTTGTGTATTTGTATATGAATCCAATTGAATGCCTTTCCATATCATTATGGAAAATTTTATTATTGCAACCCTAACTCTAACACTAATTAAACCTTGACCCTAACCTAATTGAACTCGTATTATAACCCTAATTCTAACACTAATTGAACTGTAATCGTAACCCTAGGTATTGTTGAAACCTAACTCTAATTGTATCAAAACCCCATAGGACACTAATTGAACCCTAACCCTAAAATAGACAATAGACCTTACCTTAATTGAACCCTAACTCCAATCCTAGCCCTAATTTAAGACTAACCTTAACCCTAACCTTAATTAAACCCTTATTGAATTATAACCCTAATTGATCCCTAACCATAACCTTAACCCTAAGTGAATAGCAACCTTAATTAAACTCCAACCATAATCCTATTTGAATTTTGACCCTAATCATAACCATAATTCAACCCTAACCTTAATTGAACCCTACCCCTAAACATGAGTTCAATTAAGTTTAAGGTTCAAATAGGGTTAGACTTTAATTAAAATTAGGTATAGGATACAATTAGGATTAGGGTTGGGGTTGGGGGTAAAGATTAAGGTTCTATGATAGAGCTTGGGGCTAGTGTTAGGGTTCAATTAGGGCAAGGGTTAGTATTAGGGTTAGGGTTATGGTTCAATTAGGGTTTCATTAATATTAGTTTTAGAATCATAGTTATGTTTAGGGTTGGATACAAAATTAGAGTTTGGTTTGAAGTTAATTAGTGTTAGTTTTAGAATTGGGGTTATGGTTAGACATATAATTAATGTTAGTATTGGGATTAGATTCTATCACTTTAATAAAAATAATCTTCTATAAATTCATTCATTTTTTTTTGGAATTATATAATTTAAAATATTTTCAAATTTACCTATGTTGATAAATGAGAGATATAGAAAATCTAAACTCTATACCATTTATAGTTAAATTTAAATTATATTTTATTAAATTGTTAAAAAATTTAAGTTGCTTATAAATAATTTTGTGTTCTTATAATTAACTTGACATTGTGTATAAAAGGTTTAAGTTATGAATGTTATAATATACAAAATAAATTTGTTTTCAATGTTTATTTGTTAGTTTAAAAGGTTCAATTATGGTTAGAATTTAATTAAAATTAGGTATAGGGTTGAATAAGGATTAGGGTTGGGATAAAGATTAAGGTTCTATAATAAAGCTTGGGGTTAGTGTTATGGTTCAATTGGGGCATGACTTAGTATTAGGGTTAGGGTTATGGATCAATTACAATTTTATTAATGTTAGTTTTAGAATCATAGTTATGTTTAGGGTTGGATATAAAATTAGAGTTTGGTTTGAAGTTAATTAATGTTAGTTTTAGGGTTGAGGTGATGGTTAGACTTATAATTAGTGTTAGTATTGGGGTGAAATTCTACCACTTTAATAAAAATAATCTTCTATAAATTCATTCATTTTGTTTTGAAATTATATAATTTAAAATATTTTTAAATTTACCTGTGTTGATATATGAGAGATATAACAAATCTAAACTCTATTATATGTTAAAAAATTTAAGTTGTTTATAAATAATTTTATATATTTTTTATAATTAACTTGACATTGTGTATAGAAAGGTTTAAGATATGAATGTTATAATATAAAAAAAAAATGTGTTTTCAATGTTTATTTGTCAGTTTAAAAGATGTGCCAATAATGTTGCAATCGCTAATGATTAACTTTTTCTTGATGGTTAAAATAGATTGGTAAGTAAATTTATCTATAATAAGTAAATTTATCATTGATTTTTTCTTGATAAGTAAATCAATATTTCATAAATTTATCTATAATTCTTATTAAATTTTTCTTAATTATATTAAATTATATTTTATTAAATTGTTAAAAAATTTAAGTTGCTTATAAATAATTTTATGTGTTTATAATTAACTTGATATTGTGTATAAAAGGTTTAAGTTATGAATGTTATAATATATATATAAAAAAAATTGTTTTCAATGTTTATTTTGTTAGTTTGATGTGAGAATAATGTTGCATAGTAATGATTAAATTTTTTCTTGATTGGTTAAGTGATATTGTGAAATTATTCTATGTTAATTTAATGTTATGAATGCTATATAATATAAAGAAAAAATATTTCTAATATATTTTTAATGCATCTTTATATTTTATAAAAACAAACATCTAAAATAAAAATGTGATTGTAAAAAAATACAACTTAATGAGTGAACATACATTTAAAGTTAAAAGTGAAATTATAAAACAAATTGTAAATTTATTTTATTTTTCTTCTATAAATATAATTTTTTTATTTGTCATCCACCTAGTAATGCCCACTTCTCTTTTTAATGAATGTTTTATTTTGCAAGGGTTGATTTAGTGCTGCTATTGATCTATTTCCTACAGATATCAACAGTGCCCACCATCCCGTGATCAAGAATTGAAGGATCATGAAATCACAGGCATGTGCCACATGTCCTATCTAGGGGATCAAATTTGCGCTATCGCTGAGCAACTTCCATTTGATCTGAGTCATTCCCCGCCATTCCATGATGGTGCTTGGGTTGATTGCAAAATCATGGGCGAGAACCACGTGTCTCATCCAATGAAGCCTAAAGAGTAAAGAAAACACTAGCAAACTTTAAATGTATTAAGGGGTATATTACTAAAGTGTTCTCAAGACACACATGTTCTAAATCAACGGATATGTTATAATCTCACTAGAAAAGCTGCTCGAAGGTTAACGACATGGTTGTTGACTATGTTAAAGGAATGAATCATTGATGCTCAGGATCAATGGTTGCCTGCCATCACACGATTAGAAGTTTTAGGATTGTGATATTGTGGGCAACCACCACGTCAACTTTCTTCATAGTGTATGGTAAGGTGGGCCCCTTATCTCCGTGTTGGCAATTGTTTTAGCTTGTTTTGAAGGTGGATGTCGATGATTTTATTTTGTAGAGGGTTGAATTAGCATTATCATTGATCTATTTCCTATAGATCAATGGTGCTCGTTATCCCGTGATCAGGAATTATGGGGTCACGATATCACAAGCACTTGCCACGTGTCTCATCCGATGAGTTCTAAAGAGTGAAGGAAGCATTAGCTAGTTCTAAATGTGTTAAGGGGGAGATTACTAAAGTTCTTGTGAGATGCACATGCTTTATTTCAACACAGATGTTATAATTTTGAGGAAAAAGTTGCTCGACAGTTAACAAAAAGGATGATGACTATTTTTGAAAGAGGATCTTTGATGAGAAGGATCAACGGTTTCCCACCATCCCGCAATGGTAAATTGAGGGATTGCGGTATCGCAGGAAACCACCATGTGGTTTTCATTGGTGGCGTATGGCATGGTGGGCTGTGTTGGCGATTATGTCAGCCTATTTTGAAGGTGACCATCGATGATTTGGTCAAACTGGAGGATCAACGGTTCAAATTTAAATCTATATCAAATTTGGTTGGAGCCATTTGTGTAGCCCACGGATGAGCTTTAATGGTAGATGAGACATTTACTGGCAATATTTGATCGACATAAAATCAATTTTCCTGCCTCATTTGTATCACAAAGCATCCAATTATTTCATGAAAACAGTTTTAGAGCCGAAGGTGAAATTGCGAGCTGCTGCAGCCAGAATTTGGAGTTTATGTGAAAAGAGCCATAAGTTTATTTTTTGTGCCTCCTAGTCATTCTGCACCTAAATTTGGGAAAGGGGTTTTCTATGCTTTTCATTGAGCTTATTGAAATCTCTTGTTAAGGCTATAGTTTAATCATAAATTATGAGGAATTGCAGTGTTTTACTCTATAGTTTCCTATCTCTACTTAGTCCTAGCCAATTGAAGTGTAACATTGTAATGAAGCCCTAGTTTTTCCAAGATGGCACCAACCAAGCAGCACTCTGGCCATAATGAATATTTGAAAAGAAACTTGTATGATGATTTCCTTGATCAATTTCTATTATCAAAAAATGATAGAAGGAAAGGTTTAGTGTTGATGGGAGGGAAAATCCTAGGGGAGGTGTTAGTGTGTAATTATTCCAGCATTGTCGATGCTAGGGTTCCTCTCATCAGCTTAGAAATGTTCAGATTGTGGTATGGACAGAGGAATTTGCTTCACCCTTTTCCAAATGGATGGATGTATGACATGGGGAAGCTGGTTGTACCAAATGTATTCCCTGATGTAGACTTACTTAGGGCAGTGTCCGTGAGGTATGACCCTATTACACAAGTAATTAGGGATAATGATGGAGGGGTGCTACTAGAAATTAATAGAGAAGATATCCAACAGATTTTTGATTTGAGTGAGCCAAGTGAAGACTTGGTTCTTATCAATCTTGAGGAAATGAAGCAGGAGTATGCAAAGCTGAAATCTCTTTTAGGGCTAAGTTGCTTCCACCTCATCTGATCAGGGCAGGAGGTTCACAATTTCATATCAGCCCTAGTGACTAAGAACCTTTTAGATTGAATCATTTTGCAAACCCTTTCTTGGCCACTTTCTATTCATTATGTCAGATTTTGGGTTTTAGTCCTGGTGCAGTAATTCCTATTGCATACATGTTCATAGGGGTGCAAATACAACATCCTAACTTCTCTGTGACATATGACTTTACTTCTTTCTTGGCTGAGAAGATACATGAAGGTTTGTCGAAGTTGTAGAAAAATGATACTGGTACTCAATTCTTTTGGTATTCTATGTTGATGCATATGTTTCTATTTAGGAATGTTGATTTATTTTATGAGAAGATGAAATTAAGGCAATCAATTGATGGAGAAAGGTTGCCAGTACAGATATGGGCTATAGATTTATCCTGTAATAAGGAAAGCACCAATTATGTGCAATTTGATAATTTTTTTGCTTCTAGATTAAGGGCTAGATTGATGGTGAATATACCTTGGATACCTGAGGAATTGCATGATTTCCTCAGGCCAAAGGGGAGGAAGCCAGAGTTGAGGGTTTGCCATAACTGGGGTGACATTATCCCATACCCAGTTGGCACTGTCTTGAGATTATATGGATTTCAGGGAGCCCCTCACATACTACCATACAATGTGCCACTAAGAGTAGGGTTTGCAAAAGTTATGTGGTAGATAGGTTGTATTTATGAAGACAACCTCACTGGAAGGGGGAAAGGAACATTCTTCCCTGATTATACAGTGGTGTCTGACTTTGTATTTTCAAAGGGAGGTTGGACACATTTTGATAAATTCTTTGCTGATTACCATTTGAGATGTGGTCCAAGGTGACAACATGATCCTAAGGGTTTCTTTGCTCTTTTAAGACAAAGAATAAAAGATGGAAAATTTGCACATGAGTTCAACTTCCCTAAGGACCTAATTAGAAATGAATTTGATCTAAATAAGTAGGAGTTGAACAAGAAGAAATGAATAGCTTATAGTAAGCTACTGGATGTTGTGCATGAAATGGATCTGAAGTATGATCGACTATTGGAGTTCAGTCCATACCATAAGAAATTTGATTTTCTAATGAACTTCAAGGAGATTATGGACACCATGAGAACTAAAAAGATAAATTTAAGGCTAAGTCTGGGTGTAGACACCTAAAAATGACCTAGGCCTACAAGCTTCATTTTTTACCACTTTCGCCCTAGCATAATTATGACATTTAATTATGTCCTTGGTCCACATTCAACTATTGATTAAATAATTCATAATTATTTAATTAATTCTTGTCATTTATTCTTCATGATTATTAAATAAATAAATTTTATTTATTTATCAAATACATCATTAATTGTCTAAAGTCTTCCCTTAATTAAATAAATTTCTTAACTTATTTAATTTCCCTTCGTCATATATTTCTTCTTGATTATTAAATAAATAAGTTTTATTTATTTATTTAATATGTCACTAACTATCATAATTAAATGAATTGATTAATTAATTTATTTAATTAATCTTATCTGCTAAATTAAATAATTATCTTTAATTATTTAATTGTCAAAATTAATATTCCTCTCATTTTAAATAAATGAAATTATTTAAAATGTCATCACTTTCTTAACTATCAGTCCATTTTGGTAAATAATCTGAAAA
Source organism: Sequoia sempervirens (assembly GCA_007258455.2). Classification (NCBI taxonomy): domain Eukaryota; kingdom Viridiplantae; phylum Streptophyta; class Pinopsida; order Cupressales; family Cupressaceae; genus Sequoia; species Sequoia sempervirens. Next base: position 14,469 of record VDFB02056457.1, on the reverse strand, counting down.
AGATTATTTATTATCTCACAAAATCATTATTTTGAATTAATTTATTTCAAAATGGTAACTAATCTTCCAAAAATCAAGTAATCGGGTAGATTCTTGATTTTCCAAATCTGATCTTTAGTCCAACTCTTATCTTCTTGATTTTTTGAATCTCACAAATCAGGCAGTCTTTATCTTGATATTGCTATCAGGATTCAGGATACCTCCTACTTATCAGTCTTTATCTTCTTGATTGTCAAAAATCTTTATTTTCTAAATTAATTATTTCATTTATTCTTCACCACCAATTTGATATTCTTAGATGAAATCTTTACCGCTCACTTAAGGATTTTTTCCTAACCCTAATTAGGGATTATCATATTTAATCTGGACCTCTGATTTTGGGTCTTTGTCAAAGATCAATCTCATCCATCCGTTTAAAATGACATTTTCTATAAAATGTCATTTTCCTCTCATTTTTGCATTAGGAAATATTTTAGACATTAGACGCACATAGATTACAATATTCTAGGATATTAATACTTAGATTAATTTGACATTTTAGAGTCATTTTTATCATAGTCATTTAGGCATAGGCATTAGGCATTTGTGTAAATCCTTCAAAGCTTGTTGTAGGACATATAAATTTATTTGTAGATTGCTCGTTCGTTCAATCTGAGGGCAACACATCAACCAGCAAGCAAGGAGGTGTTACAAAGGTGAATCATGGAGGCCGCAACAACTATTTGGTATACTTGTTTCATTTACATTTGCTTCCTTTGTTCTTTGTAATTACATTGGGTTTTGTCTTTCACATTGGTTTGATAACTTGAATCTAATCCAAAAATAAATCCATTGATACATTTGGTGAACCCGACATGTTTTAACACATTTTGAGAAATCTTGGAGTTTGATTCTTTTGTTGCAGGTTTGGCATCATTGTGGATAAACCCTTATTTTTTCAAAGATTTGACCATAAATTTCAAACGACTACGTATTTTCTCATGAAATTATTTTTATAGCTTGGGGACAACATCACGCGCTTTCATGCCAAAAATCAGAAATTTTGGATTTGTTTTCTATTTTTTATTATTGTTTTTCTATTTTTCATAAAAAATAAATTTTGGGAGCAAATAATCAAATTTTTTAGATATGTTTACATTTCTAGAAAGCTCCCTAAATTTTAAGAAGGGTCTATTCTTTATATTTTAAATTTGGATGCGAAATTGTTGGTCAAACAATAGATCTTTTCAAATTGGGTCTTAAAATAGATTTGCTTATATCTCACACAAGATTGTAGATCTACTAACAATTTTTTTTTTGCAGATTTTAGATGACATCAAACAACTCCAGTCCAAAAATCAGAATTTTTGGAGTTGTTTTGTATGTTGAATAATTTTTTTATTCTTTTTCATAAAAAATAATTTCAGGTGCAAAACACCAAATTTTTCTAATTTATTTACATTTTTGGAAACCTCTTGAGATTCTAGATAGGCATTATTCTCTGTATTTTTTATTTCACTATCAATTTTTTTTTTTAAAATCAGATTTGTCTTGACTAGCTAACCCTCTAATAGTAGTGATTGATTATCTTGTTAGGGTTTGTTGTTGGTTTTGTGCATGTGCAGAAAATAAACACTTCAAAGGACACATTGGATCAAGTGGAAAAAAAAGATGCATCTAACTATTTTTTTGCATATCGATAGTTGAAGATCATTATCAAACTACTAATGTGTGGTCTTGTAGGTTCGAACGTCAAAGACTAAACATCAAAATAATGTGTTTGTATTTTTTTTAGTATAATACACATTTCCTTTAGTGCAATTAAAAAGAACTTGTCTTTCTACTATGTCTGAGTGTGTTTGCAAAATTGTAGGTGAGTATGCAATCACCTTGTGAAAACTCGGTGATGAAAAAACCAGACCCGTTTTTATCTGTCATTACCTTCACGACTTGGTATATCAGAGTATCCTCTCCCCTTGCGCTTTCAGGTGATCTTGGGTGTAAGAAAAATAGTTACTAACTCTAGAAATTGGGCATGCCTGGGGATTTCATCACCCCAACATGACTCAAACTAGCAACGGGGCTAAGGCCAATCTACCCCTAACCGATATATAAATGTGAATCTTAAGGGAAAACCTAAGATTATGAGTGCGGATGTGTCATACGAATAGAGTTGTACTCCCTTAAACCTTGTTGAGCTTAACCTCTTTAGGCTGGAGTGCCACCTAAACTGGTGATTAATCTCTTACCCCATGTATGGCCACTTGAACGGGGGTCCCGAACTAAAAACATTTGTGTAGTAAGCCAAAAACCTTTTATTTGCTAGCGCAGCACCAGTCAGTGTGAAGACATCCACACTTTCACAGTTTGTAGTAGAGGTGATCAATCTACCATGGGAGTTTCATGGGGGTTGGAAGCTTGGTTGGCCTGAGAAGAGAGTGCACTATAAGGGGGAGCTCGTGCAGCCAAGCTTCTGAATTCACACGCTACAAATATGTAGTTGGGGAAACCCATGTGGAATCTAGCGAATATTGTCCTAGCCTAACCTAGGATTGTACTTGTCTTATGTGTGCTTTCTTACACTAAAACATCATGCTTGTCAAGTGTTTTCTAGATTTTCAAACATTATACACAACATTCACAAATCTGGATAAAAACAATTGACCTTAGACAACTCAGACTTTTCAACAAAACATCAAAGCACAATCTCAGTCCTCATTTTGAACTTAGACTTGGTATTGTCCATCATAGTCCTCATTTGGCATCTAGACTTGGCATTGGTCATTTTCCTTAGTCAACATCTTCATTGTCATCTTGGCATTTGGAATCCTTTCTTGACAATTTTATCACCTTGCATTAGTCATTTCCCTTGGACAAACATCATTATCACTTTGCATTTAACATCATGACATCCACCACCTTGTCCTCCCTTCACCAAGAAATTGATAGGCTTGCTAGTAAAGTTGAATACCAATTACTTTGTAGAGGTCAATACCAACAAGCATTAGATGTTAGGAGACAATTCCTCCAAACCGACAATCAATGTCCTTCATACCAACAATCCATGAGTCCTAGTCCTCCGTCCAAGTACCCTCACTACAAAAATTCACTTAATACCATTCATGACATTAGTCCACAACAATCATCCATTACTCACCCTTATCCTAACTTTGACAAGGGAAGGCAACTATCAACTAGTCCATTCCAAAACTCCACGTCATGTTCTGACCCTTCACCTATCAATCCCATCCAATTCTACATGCCTTATCAACTATCTACCAACATATGTCACATCCCCACATCATACCATATCGATCCAGTCCAAGTCTCCACATCTTATTTGAGTCAACCTTACTCCAATCCAGTCCAAGTCCCTATGTCATATCCTATGTCATTACCAACTAATATAGTCAAAATCTCCATGTCACATCCTATAATGCCACATCTTAATCTAGTCCAAGATTCCATGTCATATCCGGTCCAAGACTCCATGTCATATCTGGTCTAAGTCTCCATGTCCTATCCTAGTCCTTCACATACTAGTCCAGTCCAAGTCCCCACGTCTTCTCCTAATCCTTTTCAAATCACCCCCTCACAAGCCACATCTAGTCATGAAAATTCTATCATAGTCCAAAGTCAAATCCCATTTAATAAACTTGAGGATACATGTCAAAATGAAAGTCCAAAGCATGACCTTATAATGTCACCCTTATGTCAAGAACAAGGTAGTCCATCCCATGACCCTATCTCATAGTCCATTCAAGATGTCCTTCAAAATAATCATGACATCCAAAACACACCTATCCTTAATGAAAATTTCATTTCTGATTATATCATCTACGACAACCCCATCTTTGACAAAGACCCTATTATTGACCAAGAAGTCCAAAACGATCCACTCCTTGAACTTTATGCCATTCATGATCAAACACTTTCCGACCCTATAAAGGCCTTGACTATTGACACTTCCCATGATGAGACACTTGCCTCCATGGGACACATAGATGATATTCCCCCACAACAAGAATCTTCAACTAGGGACATGCTTGCATATGATCAAGTTATAGCTAAAATCATGGGACTCTATGACACTAAACATAATGATGGCTTCGACATTGCCTTGGAAGTACCAACAGAATCATCTAAACCTGACATGTCATAAGATCAAACCAAAGATATCAATCAGAAATATGTCTAGCATGACAATGAAGTTAAGACACTTTATCAACTAGGGTCATTTATCTTTGTCAGAGCAGGGTTTCTCGCAGATGAAAATATTACGAGTGACAATATCCACATACCTAATAATGGGTTAGCATCTTGCTTTCAAAACAAAAAATACCCCATCGCAAATAGAATTTGTCAAAGCATGCAATATCAAGGCAAAGGACTAGGCATACACAAGCAAGGCATTCTAGAACCAATACAGCTTCAGGAGAATTACAGACATCAAGGTCTTGGTTATTCCTCAGATAACAAATCAAACGATGTCAGTGGTACCTCCTCGATACTCAAGGAAACTTTGTTAGATACAAACATCAAAATGGAATCCATGAGAAATCCTTGTCATAAGATTGTTGCCAACACCCCATCCACCCACACCATAAACCATCATTCTATCATGAATCAACCTCCCCTTTGGGACCAACAAAAACAAAATTATTACAAGTCAAAAGATCAAAATCAAATGTCAAAGGCCATTGAATCAAACAAAAGGACAAGTGGACAAATAAAATTAAAATGGATCCCAAAGAAAGATGGATCAAACAAAGACACCAAGTCAAATACAAAAGTCAATCACAATGTGGAGCCACAAGACAAGCGGACTCCCACATATAACACATGTCCACCTCCTTCAAAATGGTCATCAATCAAGGCATATAAAAGTGTTGGTTCCAAACACCATCCCTCCAAAATTCATTATCCACCATCCCAAGTTGGGAAAATAAAAAGTCATTCATCCAAATGTCCAAACAATCTTTCCATGTCTACCATCATTCGTCATAACCCTACATCTCGTCTAAAGTCCAATAATCCCATGTCACAAATCCATCACATCATGGCAGCAACTCTTTACCACAAGGACTCTCATGGCATTCTATTGCGATGTGCATATTTTGATAAGGCCAACTCTAGTCTCAGAAAGGATCACAATGACATCAATCAGTTGTAGACAAGCACTACAATCCTGACAAGAAAACTCCTTCAGCAAGGTCATTATTAGCATATCATGGCACTAGTCTCTACATTGACACCATCAGTGGATTCAGAATAGTCAGTGGTCATCTAAAGCATCCAGGCTATTTGTAAAATCAGAAATACAAAAAAAATGAAAAATGTAAAACATTGTCACCCTGATGAAAACTTGGCAAACAGGCGTCTTGGTGACACAAAAAAAAAGAAATTAAAAATCAAAAGGTCAAGAAAATAGTAAACAAAAAAATTTCGTCCTATGGTGAAAACCTGGCAAATATGCGCCCTGGATAAGTACCATGATGAAAACCTGGCAAACAGGCATCATGTGTAAAATAAATCGTCTATGTGGAATTTTATACTTGGGGGCAAGTCATCTCATCTCCTAGGCCTTCCTCTTGACATTGACATCTGACCATTTCATTCATATCATTTTCATACATTTTCCACTTACCTCAGTCTTGACATAAAACTAGCACACATAAATCATGCTTTGGGAAAACTCTTGACATGTCTATCCTTTAGTCATACACGATTCACAAAACATCATGTCATTGACCATCATAGTCTTATTGTCCTTATATGACATAGTCCTTGCAAATCATATGACAATTCCATTAGTCTCATGTCTCCCATCTTTACCAAGGCCACCCCCTATCCTTTCACAGCTGTCACCTATCATGGCTTTCCCTTGTCAAACAGTCTAAGGATAATCATCATCCCATCTAGTCCTAACCAAGTCATTCCAAAGGCAATGAGTCTAAGCCATACAAGCACATTATCCAAAATTTTACTTGACTGCGTTCTTAGCCCAGCTGTAGACCTCCATACTTTCATCACATTATCATCATCGTCCTCACGTTGTTTCGGGATGCATCCTTCCCATGCCAAACAATGTTGTCATCACCTATCAATTGGTATTCAGCTTGACTAGGGGCACAATCATGTTTGTCCTTGGATTATCATGTGTAGGCATCAGTCATATGCATTTTTCACGATCCTCTAAAATGGAAAAAAGATCAAAAACATCATAAAATGTCCTGAAAAAAGACAAAAACATCACAAAATGTCCTGAAGAAAGACAAAAACATCATAAAATGTCCTAAAAAAGACCAAAAACATGGCAAAAAGTCCTAAAAAAAGACAAAAACATCATAAAATGTCCTGAAGAAAGACCTAAAAATCATAAAACCTCCTAAAGAAAAACAAAAAAGCATCCAAATCAATTTCAAAGTCAGTCACATGGAGTCAAAGTCAGTCATGTCAGTTAGTCCATGTCATCGTCAAACTACGTTGTCTCTGTGCATTTGCTATGTAGGTAAGGCCATCAGTTGATGAGTCCCCGAGACATTAGGTCAATCCTTTTAGGTTGGTCCAAATAAATCATGGCATTTTTCACAATCGTCACATCAATCAAATAAGTCAGACATAGTAAAACTCAGACACAAGACAGTCATTCGAAATGTCAATGTCAAAATTGGTCAAAATCAGACAGCACAATCCAATCAATCATACAGTCAACATCAATCAACTTGCCAAAACATATTAGTCAAAAAAATGTTAATCCCGTCACTCTCTGGTCATGTTCAAGATGTGTCCTTGGAGTCAGACCTCATCAAAATGTCCTTTGCCTTTTCAGGATGTGTCCTTCCTGACAATAGGCCCCATCAAACCGTCAACACCGTCAAATTGGAAAAGCTCTTAAACTGTCAAAACTGTCAAACCGACAAGAAATCAATCTTTGGAAAACAAACATTGGCAAACAAAATTAAATGGCTGTTAAATTTTTTGCTCTATCTTGTCTTATATTTTGAATATTTTGTCTTATATTTTTACTATCTTGTCTTTTTGGTCATGTTACTAGCTACCTCGACGATGTCCCACGAAGGATTTAGAGGTGTGATGGTGTCTCCTGACCTATTTTATTTTCTTTGACTATTGTTTGTGGATTGTCTCGACAAAAAGACTGGGGCAACATGACCCTTATTATGAGTTAGGACATTCCTTGTTTGTGACTGTCTATTTTTCAAGTGGATGACCTTGCACAACTTGGTCTATGTCATACCATTGTGTTTATTGTCCATTTGTGTCATTTTTACCGCCAATGATGATTAAGAGCAATAAATATTAAAGTCCTATGGTCAGGCTTTGAAGGATTTGGTCTAGGAACTAACATGCATTTCCTTTTTTCTTACCATCTTCTCTTGCTCATCTCATATAGGCATTGCATCCATATCATCATCCATATCTTTTGCACTAACATTCCTTTGTCTCTTCATATTCTAGCCTTCTCATTAATTTTGAGAGCACACCCATGTTCTTGGAACCTATCTGTCCTCTCGAGGGGGCATAACATAACCATCCTTGTCACTCTTCCTCATCTTATTTTGTACTGGGGCATATTTTGACTTATTTTATTTGTCACAATGTGACATGCTACATTATGACAAAGAGGGGCAAAATGTAGACACCTAAAAATGACCTAGGCCTGCAAGCTTCATTTTTTACCACTTTCGCCCTAGCATAATTATGACATTTAATTATGTCCTTGGTCCACATTCGACTATTGATTAAATAATTCATAATTATTTAATTAATTCATGTCATTTATTCTTCATGATTATTAAATAAATAAATTTTATTTATTTATTAAATACGTCATTAATTGTCTAAAGTCTTCCCTTAATTAAATAAATTTCTTAACTTATTTAATTGCCCTTCATCCTATATTTCTTCATGATTATTAAATAAATAAGTTTTATTTATTTATTTAATATGTCACTAATTGTCATAATTAAATGAATTGATTAATTTATTTTATTAATTAATCTTATCTGCTAAATTAAATAATTATTTTTAATTATTTAATTGTCAAAATTAATATTCTCTCATTTTAAATAAATGAAATTATTTAAAATGTCATCACTTTCTTAACTGTCAATCCATTTTGGTAAATAATCTGAAAAAGATTATTTATTGTCTCACAAAATCATTATTTTGAATTAATTTAATTCAAAGTGGTAACTAATCTTCCAAAAATCAAGTAATAGGGCAGATTCTTGATTTTCCAAATCTGATCTTCAGTCCAACTCTTATCTTCTTGATTTTTCGAATCTCACAAATCAGGCAGTCTTTATCTTCTTGATTGTTGAAAATATTTATTTTCTAAATTACTTATTTCATTTATTCTCCACCGCCAATTCTATATTCTTAGATGAAATCTTGACTACTCACTTAAGAATTTTTCTCTAACCTGATTAGGGATTATCAAATTTAATCTGGACCTCTGATTTTAGGTCTTTGTCAAATATCAATCTCATCCGTCCGTTCAAAATAGCATTTTCTATAAAATGTCATTTTCCTCTCATTTTTGCATTAGGCAGTCCTTGATTTGTTCCCATGATCTCCCAATCCTTCTAGGCTACACTATTTTATGGAAATATCTTACGATATTTGAAGGTAAAAATTGCCAATCTATGATGGATTAGTTCTTAGATTTCAAGGCACATACAAATGTTTTGTCTAGACCTACAAGTGAATGTGTGTTCCCTCCATAATAGTATTTTTAATTTTTGGTTAACTTGACATTGTTTGACCATGACAATAATGAATGCATTGTTGCAAAAAGAGTCATTTGAGAGCAATATAAACGCACATAGATTACAATATTCTGGCATATTAATACTTAGATTAATTTGACATTTTAGAGTCATTTTTATCAGTCATTTAGGCATAGGCATTAGACATTTGTGCAAATCATTCAAAGCTTGGTGTAGGACATAGACATTTATTTGCAGATTGCTTGTTCGTCCAATCTGAGGGCAACATGTCAACTAGCAATTAAGGAGGTGTTACAAAGGTGAATTATGTAGGCTGCAACAACTATTTGGTATACTTGTTTCATTTATGTTTGCTTCCTTTGTTCTTTGTAATTACTTTGGGTTTTGTCTTTTGCATTGATTTGATAACTTGAATCTAATCCAAAAATAAATCCATTGATACACTGGGTATGCAACAAAAAAGTGCTGGGCCAATGAAAACAAGGTCAGTATACCAGCCTATAGAAAAGTGAGCCATCTATAGAAGAAAAAAGGATAGTAGTAGTGATGAGGAGGAAGTAGATAGGAAGGTGAAGCAAATAATGAAGGTGCCTCCATGACTAGGTCCAAAATTAAAATTACCTGGTGTAGTTAAGATCATTGATTTAAAGTTGTCACCAAAAGATAATCCCCCATCACCACCATCTAAGCCAAGCCCTAAGAGGTAGAGAACTAATCACCCACATGAGGATCTGGCAGATGAAATTATTGTTACTTATCAGGACATGCAGGTTGGTATGATTTCCCCTCCTAGGTCAGCTAAATTGGTTTTGTCTAATTTAGATATGAAAGGTAAAAGTGTGCAAGATGCAAGAATGGAAGCATGCAGGGAGTTTTTAGATGACAATACATTTGTGAAAACTCCTGTATTCTTGCAATTGGCATGGAGAATGAAATTTGAGGAGTATCAAAATAAATGCTGGGAGAGAAGGGAAATAAGGCCTGATAGGTCAAACCAAGAGAATGATGAAGAAGTAAAAGTCTAATTGATGGAAGAGTTCTAGAATATCACTCCTCAAGAAGGAAGACAACTGGTGAGTCAGGCTGGTGTATTGAGTTTTCCTGAGTGGGATATTGCAGATACAATAGCTTTTAATGCTATTATGAAGTCCAAGAATCCTTTTCAATATTTTGAGGAAGAGGTTAAGGTAGCATTGCAAAAATCTGCCTTCAGTGAAGAATATGAGACCTTGGCAAGTTGGGCATTGGCTCCACAAGGGAGAAAACTAGATATTGCTGATATTAATCCAAATTTCAAAGGAGGATTAATAATAAAGAGAGCTTCATAGAATTCAACCACCGAGGCCACTAATTTAACTATAAATGTGGCCAAACTAGCCCAAAGGATTGCTGAAAGGGAGGAGGCTAAAAGGAAGAGCTTAATGGAGAAGTATAACATTTCGATTAAAGAATATAGTAAAATGCAACAAAGGAATGTTGAATTGCAAACTGAAGTGGAAAGGTTCAGATATAAATAGATTAGGGAAACATCAAATGCTCTATGAACCAGTACATTACCTCCCACAGTAGGGTCAATGCCTCTGCTTCTCCAAATGTTTCCACACTTGGGTCTCCCATTCAAAATCCTACTCTCACCCATCCTCTAGAACAAATTGATGAAGAAACTGAGTGCTCTATTGATCCAATGAAGAGGTAGCTCATACAAAAAATTGATGAATTATAGACATCATTAAGGATAAAAGAGGAGGGATTTCTTTCAAAGGAAAAGGAGATTGTTACTACTATTTTGGAGCACTTAAATGAAGGGGTAGATAGTAATTTGCAATCTGTAGATTCTTTATATTATTTGCTGTTGGAAGCAATAAAGAATATTGATAGCGATCAGGAGGTAGTGGTACAAATAATTAAAAATTGGATCCCTAGGGCCAATGATCTGGATATCATGAATAAAGCCTCGAGGTTTGATATAAATAATAGGCTCCAATCATTGAAGCCTACTCATGTGTTAGTAAAATCATTGCAAGGTTTTAAAACCCTACCAGATGATTTCAGTAGGAAGATTAAAGAGTTGGTAAAGAGTTTCAATGATTGGGGTAACACATTGTTGCCTAATATAATTGATGAGCAGGGGAAAAATAGAACACTCCAACAATGGTAGGATCAAGCAAATAAGGTCATCAATAATCAAATTAAATTAATTTGTGATGACTCAGATTATGATTTGTTAGTGAGTTGTATGGATAAGTTTATTGGTACCAACTCATTTTTGGAGTCTTTTGAAAGAGATGCGAATCAGGTAGCGGTAAAGTATATGCCTTATAGTACAAAGGTAAATGAGGTGATTAATTTTAATTGGCCTACTGATGAAGAATACTAGAAGTGGGTAGCTAAGTATTTGAATGATGATGAGTAAAAGAGAGTGGACTATGGACAGGTGGAAAATTTGATGTTGTGGTTACAATGGTCCAAGTATTGTATTGATGAATTTATCGGTATGGGTTTCTTGTGTTTTTTGAATCACATCAACTTTCCTCAGTTGACATGACGAACATGAATATGCTCCAAGATGATTGAAGTTGTAATGATTTTTAGAATATTATCAGGCGCTCTAATCGGTTGGTGACGTGGAATTTTTGGCCCGAAGCTTGTTTTCTCCTCCATTTTTCTATAAGAAGGATTTCAAGGCTAGAAGTACGGGTTAGCAAGTTAGATAATTTTGATCGAGTCTAGGAAAATTTGCAGAGCAAATTGTAAAAATCAATGGTTTTAGAGAGAAATGCAATTTAGGTTCTGAGTCACTCTGTGATAGGTTTTAATTTCATAAGGATTTAATGTTGCATAATAGTATTAGCATTTGAATTGAATGATAATTTCAAGCTCGTCTCTCTCCATTATATGTGCATATCTAAACTTTGAATAAAATAACTAAGGTTTGTTTCATTTAGCTCATTGTTGTAGTGTGTATGATTTTATTTTAGCTTTAATTCAAGGAATTAATTAAAATGATTGAATGGGATTATAAGCGGATATGTTCTGTATAAGGATTTGATAAGTAGTATTGGGTTAGAATACCTGATGAAATTGTAATGCAATATTGTCAGGGACCTTCTATGTTATGTATTACATCTATTATAAACCTTTAAGTGCTTATAACTTTGACTCATGCAATGGATATATGGCACTGATCTAAGTTGCACTCTTTCGTTTGACTCAATATTTGTTCGTCTTTGCTTCGAGCTTGCTACAAATTACAAATCAATGACTATTTTATATTATGGGTTGTGTTGTAGTCATCCCATGCTCCATGTAGTTGATATTGTCAAAGAATAGCCAATTCTATTCAATATTATCCTATAGTGTTGAGCTATTAGGTGGGATTTTCTGTTATTATTAATATTGTTTATAATAATGGTGCAGAGGTTGTAAACACATTAAGGGATTCCCCTCCTGGGTCTTGCAGAGCCTGAAGCATAGGAGGTTTTGTTCAAGTCCTTGTCATTTGGTCCAGGTCCTTTGAGCTGCCTTTGATTAGAACTGGCAATTTTATAGGTAGATTAGAAGACCAGCTTGGTCGGGAGTAAAAAGAACCAACAAAACCAGTACATTACCTTCCATAGCAGGGTCAGTGCCTCCTACTTCTCCAATTGTTTCCACACTAGGATCTCCCAGTTAGAATCCTGTCCTCACTCTTTCTTTAGTGGAAGTTGAAGAAGAAACAAAGTGCTCTGTTGACCCTACAAAGAAGCAGCTCTTGCAAAAAATTGATGAATTGTAGGCATCATTAAACAAAAGTGAGGAGGGATCTCTCTTAAAGCAAAAAGAAATTGTTACTACTGTTTTGAGGCATTTAAATAAAAAGGTTGATAGCAAATTGCTATCTATACATTCTTTATATTCTTTTCTATTAGTAGCAATAAAGAATATTGATAGGAATTAGGAAGTAGCGATACCAATAACTGAAAATTGGATCCCTAGGGCCAGTGATCTGGATATCATGTATAAGGCCTTAAGGTTTGATATAAATAATAGGCCCCAAACATTAAATCCTACTCATGTGTTAGTAAAATCATTGCAAGGTTTTCAGACCTTACCAGGTGACTTGAGTAGGAAGATTAGGGAGCTGAACACATTGTTACCTGATATAATTGATGAGTAGAGGAAAATCAGGTCATTTCAACAATGGCAAGCTCAAGCAAGTGAAATCATCAATCATCAAGTCAATTCAATTTGTGATGACCTAGACTATGATTTGTTGGTGAGCTGTATGGACAAAATCATTAGTACTAGCTCATTTTTGGAATCTTTTGAAAGGGATGCAAATCAGGTAGCAGTAAAATACACACCTTATAATACCAAGGTGGATGAGGTAATTAATATTTACTAGCCGACTGATGATGAGTACCAGAATTGGGTAACTAAATATTTGAATGAGGAGTAAAAGGAGTAAACTACTAATAGGTGGCAGATTAGATGTTGCGATTGCAACAGTTCCAGTTTTGTGTTGACGACTTTCTCGGTGCAGTTTTCTTGTGGTTTTTTGCATCAACATTCCTCAGATGATATGATGAACAATAATAATTTTCAAGGTGGTGGTTGTTGTAACAAATTTTGGAATATCACCAGGTGCTCCAATTGACTAGTGATAGGTGTACTTTTTGGCCCGGTGCTTGTTTGCTCCTTCATTTTCTATAAGAAGCATTTCAAGGCCAAAAGTACGGGTTAGCAAGGTAGATACTTTTTGTCGATTCTAGGTGAAGTTGCAGAGTGAATTGTAAAGGCCAATGGTTTTAGAGAAATGAAATTTAGGTTTTGAGTCATTATGTAACAAGTTTTGAGTTCATAGAGATTTAATGTTGTATAACAATACTAGCATTTGAGTTGATATGAAAATTTGAGCTCATGTCTCTCCATTGTACATGCATATCTAAACTTTGAATGAATTAACTAAGGGTTGTTTTATCCATCTCATTGTTGTGGTGTGTATGATTCTATTTTAGATTTAATTCAAGGAATGAATCAAAATGCTTGAATGGGATTATAGGAAGATATGTGTTGTATAAGGATTTGATAAGTAGTCTTGGGTTAGAATGCATACTGATGAAATTGTAATGCAATATTGTTAGGGATCTTATATGTGATGTATTAAATCTGTTATAAACCTCTAGATGCTTATGAATTTGACTCCTACAATGGATATATGGCACTCGATCTAAGTTGTAATGGCTATGTAGTTCAATATTTGTTTGTCTTTTTTCCTAGAGCTTGCTACAAATTGAAAATCATTGACTATCTATACAATGGATTGTGGTTTAGTTATTTCACACTCTAGATAGTTGATATTGTCTATGAACAACCAATTCTAGTTGATATTATCTTATTGTGTTGAGCTATTAAGGAGATCATCTACTATTGTTAATGTTGTTTATAATAATGGTGCAAAGGTTGTAAACACATTAAGGATCACCCTCCCAAAGTCTTGTACGTTCTCATGTAGGAGGCTTTTAAAGTCCCCGTCAGTTGGTCCAGGTCCTTCGAGCTACCTTCGATTGTAATTGGAAATTCCATAGGTATATTAGAAGACAAACCTGGTTACATTGTAAAAGAACCAACATACACAACCACTGAACAACCACCTCTACAACTAACTTTTTAATCTTTTATGATCACATGAAACATAAAACACACTAATTTCAAGGTTGTTAACATTACTATTGAAATGTTTTAATTTTTTGACCTT
>VDFB02056456.1:0-11919 GCA_007258455.2 Sequoia sempervirens | reverse complement strand
TTAATAATAAAGAGGGCTTCAAAGACTACAACAACCAAAGCCACTAGTTTAACTATGAATGTGACCAAGTTGGCCCAAAAGACTGTTGAAAGGGAGGAGGCTAAAAGAAAGAGCCTAATGGAGAAGTATAACATTTTAATTGAAGAATATAGTAAATGCAACAGAGGAATGTTGAGTTGCAAACTGAAGTAGAAAGATTCAAGTATAGACATACTGGGGAAACATCCAATGCTCCAGGAACCAACACATCACCTCCCACGCCAGGTCATCAATGCTCGGCTTCTCCAAATGTTTCTACAAATTGTCTCCATTCAAAATCTCGCTCTTACCCTCCTAAACAAGTTGATGAAACAAAGTGCTCTATTGATCCAACAAAGAGGCAGCTCATGCTATAAAATTGATCAATTATAGACATCACTAGGGGTAAAAGAGGAGGGTTTTCTTTCAAAAGAAAAATAAATTGTTACTATTGTTTTGGAGCATTTAAATGAAAAGGTGGATAATAAACCGCCCTCTATACATTCTTTGTATTCTTTGCTATTTGAAGCAATAAATAATATTGATAGGGATCAGGGGATAGTGATTCCAATAATTCAAAATTGGATCCCTAGGGAAAATAATCTAGATGTTATGAATAAAGCCTCAAGGTTTTACAATATCGTGCCCCAATCATTGAAGCCTACTTATATATTAGTTAAATCATTTTAAGGTTTTCTAGACCTTTACCGGATGATCTAAGTAGGAAGATTAGGGAGTTGGTAAATAACTTCAATGATTGGGGTAACACACTATTACCTGATATAACTGTTGAGCAGGGGGAAATCAGAACACTCCAACAATGGCAGGATCAAGCAAGTAAAGTCATCAATAATCAAATTAAAATAATTTGTGATGACTCAGATTATGATTTGTTGGTAAATTATATGGATAAGATTATTGGTACCGGCTCATTTTTGGAATCTTTTGAAAGAGATGCTAATTAGGTAGCGGTAAAGTATTTTCCTTATAGTACAAAGGTAAAAGAGGTGATTGATTTTGACTGGCCAACTGACGAAGAATACCAGAGGTGGGTGGCTAAGTATTTGAATGATGATGAGTAAAAAGAGTGGGCTACCGATAGGTGGAAAATCAGATGCTACAGTTACAACGTTTCCAGTTTTGTATGGATGACTTTCTTGGCGTGGGTTTCACGTGGTTTTTTGTTATTGCATCAACCTTCCTTTCACGTATTACGATGATCCAGAATATGCTCCACAGATGATTGTTGCTGTAACAATTTTGAATTTCCAAGAATATTTTTCAAGGTGGTGGTCATTGTATCGTATTTGGAATATCAGTGTCTAAATTGACTGGTGATTGTGTACTTTCCTCGTTCAAGGTTTACTCTGTCTCTTCATTTTCTATAAGAAGGATTTCAAATAAAAGTATAAGAAGCGTGTTAGATAATTCTTGGTCTAGCTCCGTGAAGTTAAAAAGCCAATCTGTAAAGTCCCATGGTTTTAGAGAAATGTAATTTTAGAAGTCGGAGTCATTATGTAAAATGTGCTCTTGAGTCTCATAGGAGATTTAATGTTGTATAATAGTACTAGTATTTAAGTTGAAATGGAAAATTCAAGCTCATGTCTCTCCCTTGTACATGCATATCTGAACTTTTAATGAAATAACTAAGGGTTGTTTTATCCATCCCACTATTGTGGTGTGTATGAATCTATTTTAGCTTTAATTCAAGGAATTAATCAAAATGCTTGAATGGGGTTATAGGCGAATATGTGTTGTATAAGGATTTGATAAGTAGTCCTGGGTTAGAATGCATACTGATGAAATTGTAATGCAATATTGTCAGGGATCTTATATGTGATGTATTAAATCTATTATAAACCTCTAGATGCTTATGAATTTGACTCCTGCAATGGATATATGGCACTAATCTAAGTTGTAATTATTCATGTAGTTCAATATTTGCTTGTCTTTGCCTAGAGCTTGCTACAAATTGCAAATCATTGACTATCTTATACAATGGATTGTGTTTAGTTATCTCACGCTCCAGATAGTTGATATTGTCTATGAACATCCAATTCTAGTTGATATTATCTTATCGTGTTGAGCTATTAAGTGAGATCATCTGCTATTGTTAATGTTGTTTATAATAATGATGCAGAGGTTGTAAACACATTAAGGGATCACCTCCCTGCCCTTTGCGTGAGGCTCCTAAGTGTAATGAGGCTTTTTAAAGTCCCCTGCTAGTTGTCCAGTCCTTCGAGTCAGCTTCTTCTCATTGAATTGGCAATTCCATAGGTATATTAGGAAGACACACCTCGGGTTACATTGTAAAGAACCAACATACATCGCCAACCAATCTAACAACCACCTCTACAACCTAATTTTTAATATTTTATGATCACATGAAATATAAAACACACTAATTTCAAGGTTGTTAACATCAATATTGAAATGTTTTAATTTTTTGACCTTTCAAACATTAAAAAGTACATCATTAATTTAATTATGTAATGGCATAAAAATTAAAAACATCATGAATTAATTATGTAACCACATAAGTCAAATATAATTCTATCAAGAAATTAATATCAAATAGATAATATAATTGCATAACTTATACATTTCAATGTCAATGATCTTCTTCATCCAACTCTTTGTCTGTATCATCCAATCCAGATTCGACATTGTAAGGTTTGGTCATATCATCATCATCATCATAGATATCAGTTTTGATAATGTCATCATCCATACGGATGTCATCTTCATGAACATTAACTCCTATATCATCATCATTTAGTTCCTCCTCTTTGAAATTTTTTTCAGGGACATCATCAACTAACCGTTGATCCTGATCATCATCTACATCATCTTCTAGTTCTTCGGTATCTTTGTCTTCCACCACATTATACTTTACCAGCCTTCCTCTTGGATCATGTCTAACAACAAATTACCAACCCGGTTTACCTGGAACCTCTGAGTAAAATACTTGCTCACATTGGCTTGGAAGAACATAGGGCTCATTTTCAGCTTGCTCGATCAACCTTGTATTAACCATGGTAAATCCATTATCATGTTCAATAACAGTTCTCTCAGGATCATTTTCATTCAATCGTAGCCTTTACCATAGGACGACAAACAAAATTAATCTGAAGGACTTAAACTCACACTCAAGTATATCATCCAAAATCCCATAGTATCGATTTTTTGAGACTTCTGGATGTAGGTCGCTTCTAGATGAAACATTAGTCACCTGAAAGACTGTAGTTATACCAGAATCACAAGTTTTCTTCATGTCATCCAATATTTTGATTCAAAATTTATGACCATTGCACCACATAACCTTGTGGTGTTTCACCTACAATGTCAAACATGTTAAAATTATTGCAATATCGTCAGTTGATAAACATATTTATTCTTGGCCAAATGTATGCAAAGAAAACAATCTCAAGATATATACATCAATATACTTGAAAATAATTAAATAATATGGGTGATTAATATATTTATACGTACTTGTTTATCTCTTAAACCATATGCTAAATCAATTTCCCTTTGTGTA
The DNA here is from genome assembly GCA_007258455.2 of Sequoia sempervirens. Classification (NCBI taxonomy): domain Eukaryota; kingdom Viridiplantae; phylum Streptophyta; class Pinopsida; order Cupressales; family Cupressaceae; genus Sequoia; species Sequoia sempervirens. The sequence continues at coordinate 8,360 of VDFB02056456.1, read as the reverse complement.
ACATTGGAATCTCCATTACGATGAGCTTCTTTAACTAATGAAGCCACACCTTCCCATGTTAATGCACTACCAGATTGTTGACATCATTCAATACATACCGTCATCCAATCAAGATTGTTAGCGACGACAAATGTAGTGCATCCCACTCTAATTAACTACTATTATACCAAAATAAATTGAAATTCACAAACGACGTATAATTAGTTAAATACCACAGTATACGATCTTAATTTATAATTGATGTATATTGAAGATTAAAAATTAAATAAGTACAATATACATAAAATCATATGTAAAATGCATTCTAATTAATCTCCATGACCATCTTATAATTACTTCTCACTTTCCTCAATCTACCTTTCCCCAACAGGTACTCCCCTTTGAATTTGTTAATGGAGTTGGGATCCCAAATGCGATCTACATGGATCTTTGCTGCAAACTTAGAAAGATATTCACTAATGTACACCATGGTCTGGTATACCATATATCCCTCCACCATAGAACCCTCAGGATGTGCTCTTTGTCTAACCAAAGCCTTCAAAAATTTCAAGTGCCTCTCAACTATCCACATTGACCTTGTGTGTATAGGTCCACACAATTCAATCTCCTCAACTTGGTGTATGAGGTAGTGTTCTTGTGCATTGAAAAATGTTGAAGGTAGACACTTTTGCATTTCACACATTAGACGAGGAATTTTTTTCTTCCAATAATTTATATCTTTATGGATTTCTTTAGATGACAAACATCTACAAGTGATTAAAGGTGCAAATATATTAACGATATTTAACACCAAAATATACAATATATTACATGAAAGTGTAAAACAAATGACAATTATAAGAGATGTATACAAAGTGAATTGAACAAATCTCGCTACTTACCTCATGTATTTTCCAAGATCATATATAACTTGCTTGACATTGTTGTTAAAGTTGTCTGGGAGAGATAGAGGTAGAACGTACTGCAATAATTTTATAAAATGATCTTTTCATTATTTTTCCAAAAGTAGTAAACACAATACACTGAAAAGTACATGCATTATACAAGTGTATATAACATACCAGAATAATTACCTTAATGAATGTATGTCAATCATGCGTTTTCATCCCTGACCCAAATTCACCTTTCTTTGTTATTATATTGCTTATGTTCGCAGCAAATCCTTTGGGAAATTGAATTTTTTGTATGACTTATTTTATAGCATTGCTTTGTTGCTCTGTTAATAACAAAGGAAGGGAACTTTTATTAATTTGGTCTCCATTTCTATTTAATTGAATGACATTTTTTATTGCATGATTGGCTTCCTGAATGTCACTACAAATTTTGACAATTTTTTCTTGTCATGCCTTCCATCCAATATTTTCCATAACATTTCTGTTATATTCTTTCTAATATGCATTATATCAAACAAATGCACAATTTGTCACTATAGGCAAACCTACTAAATTGTCTAGAGAACTTTTCGGCCCTTGTGAAAGCTCTAATTCATTAACTGCCTGACGAATCTTCATGAAGCATATGGTTAAACAAATTACCAACCACAATCTCGATTGTCAGTCAATTACAACATGAGTAAACACAACACAATATAAAATATAAATTCAAAAACATATCATATATCATGGAAATTTGATATGATGTATAACCTTTGATGATTAATTCTATTATATTCAACTTCCATAGGCGAGGTGTCATTCTTCATAGTTTTGATGTAGTCTCTTCTTTCCCATTTAAAAGATGTTTTTTAGTAGTTCGATACTTATAATTTCTATGGAGGAAGTGCCTATACTCATCAAACACCTACTCTTCCTAAACTTGTTGAATGACTTAGATTTCATCTTTGGACCAATAAATTGACATGCAAATTTTTCCCTTGTTTGAAGACCTCGCAAGATGATATATATAATTGGATTAAATATGTCAATTTTTCTCATTATATATAATGAATAGATTATTTTAAAAACATGCATGATATCTACTTCATCAAATTAAATATTGTTAAAGTGTAGTCGAATGTTATAACATACCACAAAAATGTGTTAGCCCTAAGGCATCATGAATTGTCCATACAAGCATTACATGGAATGGAAATTGTTTTTGTCCTATTGGTCTAGAGACGTCATACATAGTGACACCATTCCATAACTTTAGTAACTCGTCGATAAGAGGCTCGATATATACATTCATATCTTTCACTTGGTACTTACCTAGCTAAATGAACATAAACATTACATAATTATTATAAACATTTTACTGCAATATATATAAATTAATGTACATGACGATTGAATGAAAAAAATATAAGTCATTATGCAACAAATAAGACAAATGAGATGCTACTACGCTAAAGAAAATTGATGTAAACAAATACCTGAAACAATCATTGACAACATTATGTGCTCCCTCTTTATTGACATCCATGGAGGAATGTTATTGTTGATAACAAAAATAGGCCACACTAAGTAAATAGATCACAGCTCTCCAAATGGATTGACACCGTCGGCTCCCAATGAAAGCCTGACATTACGAGGTTCTTCTTTAAAGTGTGGCCATTTTTTCTCCATGTCCCTAAATGCAGAACCATATGCGGGCATTCGAAGAATGTCATCTCCACTTCTATTTCGTGCATGGTAATCCATCAATTGCGCTAAGCTTTTGCACCTAAATAATCGTTGCATACATGGAATAATGGGAATATAACGAAGAACCTTGTGAGGCACCTTCTTTGTTGGTTGATCTGCTAAATATCTACTGATATGACATTTCAGGCATTCTGTTGCAAATTCATGTTGTTTATGATATAATATGATAATTGGGACATGCATATATTGCTTGATACTCCATTTCGATATCTTTCATAATGGCACATAAATCTCGGTATGAGCGACATAAAATATTTGATGGTGGTAACAAAAATTCACCAATCAATCTACTAAACAAAAATAATTTGTTCATATAAAGAATATTACTTGTACATATTTCATCCTTTATTTACTAGTGATGAACTAACAACAATTAAAAATAGATAAAAAAGATGACATATATGACATACCTTTAACATCCGTGAGATTGTTATGTTTGATAAACCATTCATAACCTTCAAGCTCAACAACAACAATACAAGAAAGAGAAAAGTTGTTTGGGAGCCTTCATAAAGGGGCTCGTATGCCTTCTCAAGTACAGGTAAATCATGAACATCATCAAAGTCATCTCGATCATCATGATCAGCTCTGCCACTAAATGTGTCATGGATCAATGTATTTGTACCATCATCTTCAACTGTGTTTTCTGGCACATGATCTTCTTCCATAGGATCATTAACTTCATCTTCTATATTCACAGCTCCATGTTCCTTCACTTGCAAAAACACATTCTTCGGGCCGCGATAATCCATATCATCTCCCTAGGGCCCAACCTGCAATACCGATTGACAATAAATAAACCATGATCATGATCAAGTGATTATATATATATAATTTTCAAACATATAGACATTTTCAAATTCAATCAATATAAACACATATAATGAACAGATCCTACCAATGGACGATAATCATGCCCTTCAACGTAACCATGTCAGCCTACAATGTTTCTACCGCTAGATTAAAATTTGTCTGCCTTTAAGCTCCTTGCAATTATTGCAAGGAGCAATAACATTTCTCATCACCCTTTCTTTTCAATCTAGCCCACAATCTATCAAATGTCTCTTCATTTTGTTCTAGACTAATATTATCTGTCATGATTTTTTACCAAGCTTGACTATTTAGATCTTCAAAAAATATCAAACTCACACTCCAATAATTTTTATTCATAGATAGGTAACATAATCTAATAATTCCAATATTTTACACCAAAATTTTTTTGCATGCAACCACCCCTGCAAAAGAGAAGATAGTCTGAAGTTAATAACCCCAAAAAACACTTTCAAATGCTAATTCCAAAACTTATTAAATTATGATTTTAATATGATTTACAACCGTTAAGACTCCTAAAATCATAATATTGAACTTGATCACAACCTTCCTACAACAATGGAGGTAGCAAGCTAGTAAGAGAAAGTGACCTATTCCTAAGGAGCAACAAGTTGGAATCATCATTGCTAATGTCAATACGGATTTATGGTTTTAGTTAAATATGCAATGTGTCACTTCTTATGACGAGCTTATCCCTAGGGCCCTCAACATTGAGAGAGCCCTAATAAAAACAACAAAAAGCATTGGTAAGAGCATGACAGGGGGTACAAACCTTCAGGCCTCAGAGAAACATAAAACAATAACTATAGCTGTGGATTAGTGAGGTTGCAATACCGTAAAAGATTGAGACATTGTAGGTATTAACAAAATCTTGTACCCAGATCGTGAGCTACCAACAGCACACCATGTAGCTGAAGGTGACATTTGTAAATGCAATCTACGGTAAGAAGAATGACAGTCACTTGAGATGTGATAGTCAAAAAGAGGCTGAGCAGTGACAAGATAATAAAGCTCAAACCTTGCATAGTAAAGTGGAGATTTTAACAGTGAGTTTCCTTATCCCCTTGCTGAACTTAAGGGTTTTTCAAATGCTTTTGGTAGTGTTAGACAAGGAAAATGCAATCAGGGAATGACTGTCCAAATGAAGTAACAGTGGTAATCATAGGTTCAATGTTTCTTCTTAGCCATTAATGTAAAATGGAGGTAGTGGATTGCATGTTTGAGTAGTGTTTTGATACTCATCAAAGATGGAAGAATAGTGAATAATACCTTGTGGACTGTGAAGCAGTGTCAATAAGGTTAAAGGATCTTAAGAACTACAATACTATGATACAATGAGTCCCTTGTAGTAAGTAGGCAGTCTATAGGGCATAGTTTGATTTTATAAAAGGATGCTCATGAGTGAACTTCAAGTGATAGTGAGTGAGCTGGGTTTAAGATTGGCAAACAGGGTAATACCCATCTTTAAAGGAAGTTAGCAGTGAAATGCAAGAAAATCAAATTGTACACAATAAACAATCCACAATGTTATCTTGCATAATGCCTTAAGTTTGAAGACAAGAATCTCATTGTATCTTGATGAAAGTATTGACCTTAATGGTCAATCACTAGAAACCATGATTTTAAAACATTCTATTGTGCTTTATGGAGGCAACATTTTAAGCAAGGCATTGGGTGGTGGTTTGGAACAATGATAGGTATGAAGGACTTGCTTTATATGCATACTATGCAGTCTAGCTTAAGACACCATTCTTAGAAGAGATTGAAGGTGAATACATTGATACTTCAAAGCTCCTCTAAAGGAATTTGAGATTATGCAAATATATGTGCCCAAGTAAATATTCAAGGTTTAGAAAATCTTGATCACCTTCAGAATAGCCCATTAAACATGGTTGTGCTTTGAATGCAATTAAGCAATTGATATAACACAAATCTCACTCGGCATATCAACCAGAAAGTTATAGGCTCTTTATTGCAACAAGAGGTAATCACTCTTCTATCATGCTATAATTACATCCTAACATGTTAAACTTGAGACAACCTGAATGCACCCAACATGATGATTAACACTTACATTATACAACCTGAATTAACTACATTATATGAGTGCCTCCATTTCTATCACAACATAGCCACATTAAACTTGGGTCACACATGAATGCATCATGTATTTGTTATAGCACAAGTGTGCCACATGACCAATAGAGTTATGGATCACATAATTACAATCACAAGAATTTGTTCCTTGGTAGTGATCTTATGGTGATTCTACACAACAAAATCTGGACATGAAATTCTCAAAACCCTTAACCTCTAAAAATGAAATCTGATGAGATGTTGCTTTAAAATATGATTTTCAAACTTGGAACTACAAATCTAACTTCATAACTGAATTTTGCAAAAAGACAATGACTACACTCAACTTGGCGATATCCTCTTGAATTTTTTCTGATATTTCCCAAGAAAATCGTCCTTAGTTCTCCAAAAACTTTCTCGAGTAGAGCAAAACAATGTCGCAATAAATCAGGCGCAAACTCACTTTTCTTTATGTCGGCCACAATTTGTTTTTTTTTCTATTTTTCATGTTTGTCAAAAATTTGACGAAAATGATAGTCAGCTTTTCGACGAGCCCCAAGATCGTCGAAATTTTGACGAACGTCGGGGATAAACTTTCAAAAATAAAAAATTACACATCAAACTTTACAAGCACCTGACAAACATCAAATTTTACATATTTCGTCAGACAATTTTGACAGATTTTGTAGTCAAATGTATTAGTGCCTCAACTCTTAAACCCTAAACCCTTAAACTCTTAAACCATCAACCCTCAACCCTCTACTCTATATATTAAACCCTCAACCCTATACCTACAAACCTTAAACCCTAATCCATCAACCCTATACCTGCAACCCTTAAACCCTCAACCCTCAACCTTCAATCCTTAATCCTTTACCCTATACATTAATCCTCAACCCTAATACCTCAACCCTATACCTTAAACCCTAATCTCTTAACCCTCAACCCTAATCCCTTAAACCCTCAACCCTTAAACCCTAATCCCTAACCCTCAACCATAAACCATGTCCCTAAACCCTCAGCCCTATACCTTAAACCCTAATCCCTCAACCATCAACCCTTAAACCCTCAACCCTCAACCCTCAAACCCTTATCCCTTAAACCCTCAACCCTAAACCCTCAAACCCTCAACCCTTAAACCCTCAACCTCAATCCTCAACCCTATACTTAAGCCCTAATATGTCAACCAATATCTTAAACCCTAATTGACCTATACCCTATACACTTAATCTTGGACACTCAACTCTAAATATCATCCCTCAACCCTCAACCCTCTACCCTCTACTCTATACCCTATACCCTTAACCCTATACTTATGCCCTAGTCCTTCAATTTGTATCCCTATGCCTTATAGCCTCAACCTTAAACCTTGAACCCTATACCTTAGACACTAAACCTTGAACATTATCCCTTAGTTGTAAACCCTCAACCCTATACTTAAGCCCTAATCCCTCAACCCTAAACCCTACAACCTCAACCCTCATCCCTATACCCTATAACCTCACCCTTATACCCTAAACCCTGAATATTTTCCCTCAACCCTATACTTAAATCCTAAACCATACACTCTCAAGCCTTCACTTTATGCCTTATACCCTCAATCCATACCATAAACCCTAATCCTTATACCTTACATACTTAATCTTATACACTCAATGAGTTGAATATTATCCCTCAACTATAAACCCTCAACCCTTTACCCTATACCCTCAACCTATTACTTAAGCCCCAATCCCTTGACCCTCAACCCTATACCTTAAACCCTAAACCTCGCATACTCAACCCTCACCCCTATACCCTCACCCTTATATACCCTAGAAACCCAAAACCCTTACATACATACAAGAATGCATACATACATACATGCATACATATATATACATACATACAAGCATAAATAAAAGAATACATATACATTCAAGCACACAAACACACATACATACAAGCATACATACAAACATACACACAAATATATATACAAACATGCATTCATAAAACATACAATTAACAAAATTATACAAAAAAAAATTCAAGTGAGCCATAACGTGAGCGGGTTATAATGTGCTCGTGTTATGTCTTGCTTTGGGAATCCCTAAGCCTTTAGCTTGGATTTTCTTTAGATTTCCAACCCAAAGGCTTGGAGTGCCTTCCCAATGTCCAAAGACATGTTTTTGCATATTCTACAAAATTTCACATAATGTTGTTAATGCTAACTGTTAGGTTTGCACATGTTTCAAGGTTGAGTAAATCGAACACCTGGGTAATGTCAGGCTCTCTCTTAGTGATTTAACGATGTAATTTTTTTCACATTTTGATTATGTTAAGGTTTTCATCTTTAATTTCTTTTGTTTGTGTGTCCATTTTTTGTCAAAAACCAATGTTTGGTATTTTTTACTTTATTTTTTAACCATTCATTGAAATTTCAAATAAATTACACTTTTATAAACTAGACTTCATTCTACACATAATAAAAAATGATTTTTGATTAGTTTTCAAAAATTGTAGGGGTTAGCACAGCCAAATTTTTGTTTTTCAGGATGTGTCCACTTTCAAAATTAGAAAAAAATCATATATTCATTAAAAATTTATCAAAAAAATTAGGCATAAACTACATACTATTAGCTAATTGCTCACTGAAGCGATTTTAAAAATACTAAAAAAAAGTTAACCTTTTGAGGGAGCCACAATAGACGCTATGTTATGTTTTTTTGACAAAAATAACACCAATATTTGTGGCTCCGTTTTTTGGGCCCCTTACTCTACCATTTTAAAAAAAAAGTAGTTTAGAAAGTAGACTTGAAGCACTATGAC
>VDFB02056454.1:81849-97710 GCA_007258455.2 Sequoia sempervirens | reverse complement strand
AATGGACAGAAACTTGAGACATTATATCGAGGCAAAAGAGGCTCAGGACTTTATTTCTCAAACTTCTGGAACAAAAGATTACACTAAACACATGCATGGAACAAGAACTTGCAGCTAAAGAGGCTTGCAAACATGTTCTTACACAAAGGGAACAACAATTACAACAACTATTTGCTGGCTAAAAGAGACTCAACAATTCGCTATCATAAACACAATTGAACAACACTAAATAACAATAGAAGGCACTTAGGCTCAACGTTTTGTTATCACTAGAATGGTTCAAGAAAACTAATGAGCAAAGGCTCTTATTTATAAGCAAGCAGAGGAGTAGGGAACCCTAAAATCTCCTTGCTTTTACAACTAGGGCTTGCTCAACAAGCAAGCTTTATTTCTAAATCTAGAAAGAAGATATCATCTAACACCTAAGAAAGTAGGAAACGCGGGAAATGCCAACTATTACAATTTATCTTCTTTCTCTTCCTCAAAGAATGGATAAGAATTATTCCAAGAATAGAAAGAAAGCGGAAAGAAAGCTTCTAGATGAAAGCCGCTTTAAATCTCAATGACATCCGCTAAAAAGCAGGAACCCGATCAGGTGCATCTATACCATCAATAGAAAAGTTGTGCTTTTCTAAGATATCCTCTCCATCTGCAATTGATCTCAAGAAATCTTCAACCTCATTGGCCGCTTTTTCAAACTTTGCTGACATCATGGAAATGTGATCCATTCTACCACCAACTGAATTGCTGCCATCACAGCTGCGAACAACATTCTGAAATTGATTTTGCACTTCATCGATTCCGACATAGGAACTATCTTCAAGACTGTATCGAGAAGGAATCTCTATGACAAACTCATTGATGAAAAGAAGAGCTTCCATCACCCTTTGTCTGTAGGCAATAAACTCAGATATTCTCTCGTAGGTTTTAACCTTGAAGATATGAAACTATCTCCAAGAAAGGATCTACCTCTTGTGTTCTTTTGAGACTACTGAACCATAGGCTGTATCCAAATCAGCAATGATGATTTCATGCTTTGGTTTCACCTCTGCCATTAATTGTTCAAACCCTTTAGTACCTTGACGCAGCTCATGAGTGTTCTCCCTTAGCTGAAACATCCATGCCAAGATTTCCTTTCCTCTGACGATGAAACTCTCGATCCACTCTTGAGTTTCCTTCCCACATATTACTAGCTGTCTCAATTGATGATAATCAGCTGGTGTCTCTAAAACCTGGGGCAGCAACTGAGTAGCCTACGTAGTGCCATGGACAAGGTTAGAAATATAAAGCTTGAGTTGCTGTATTTCAGCCTTGAGGGCTGCTTTGTCTTCTCCATCCTTGAGCACTCTTTTTTGAAGGCTTTTTGACACAACTTTGAACAAATTGACATCCGTATGTCTGGTGTTTTTTCCGAGATTAGCCTTCACCATCACAAAGTCATCCATATCTACGTCATCCCTTTTCTTATCTTCAGGAGGCGTAGCAGTCTCCATGATCATTTCTCCATTAGGATTCCTCTTGAAGTGAACTTGCTTCTTTGCTTTCTTCTTAGGAGGTTCCTGATAAATATTATCAAGGTCATCAAAATTCACCTGATATGAAGGTCTTCTTCTTACCCTTCCCAAGGAGCTCTCAAGCCAAGACACTGTAGTATCTTTACTAAATTCCTTGGGAGGTACAATTGCAACTTCTTCATCTTCTTCAATGTCTAGGTCGATGTGAATCAGTGAAGACCTTGTCAACGGTATAGAATCATGTGTTAAGGGAAGCTCCTCTGTCTCTTCTTGAGGTATGGGCTCTTCAGGAGGAGCTTCTGCTTCAACTGTGGGTTGCTCCTGTATGACTATGCCTGAGAAGTCTAACTTTCTTATGTTTTTATTTGATCTGCTACCCTTCATGCCTTCTTGAGGCCGACTTACGCCTTTCCCTTTCGACTGTGCTCTAGAAGAAGAGGGAAGTGGTGATTGTGTCCTTGGCGACTCTGCTACTAGAATGGAGTTATTCCTCTTGAGAACTAGGAAAACTTTGCTATACTCGAGGACTTGCCTTGTCCTCTCTTCAACTGAGAGGGACTCTTTGTTAGCCCAATTGACCTGAGGAAGGGGTTGATCTTCAATTCGCTTCTGAGCATACATGGGGAGAAGCACATCATCATCATCATTTGATAACCCTTCAATGTCCTCTGATAAGCAGTCTTTCATCTGGTGAAGAGTGAGCCTACTGTAACTATGCCTCCACACCTCGAACTCATCTATGCAATTGGCCCAAAAGTCTTCAAGAGCGGGTAAATGAGATAGTTTTTCTCAAGTCGAGCAGCGTAGACGCCATGAGGGTCATATGATTGTCTATCGCTGTAAGGCTTGAGACCAAATTTATCTAATTCATCTCTCATGGTCTTAGCATCTGTTGCTGATTTGCATGTATAAATTCCTAACCCCAATGGAAAACCGAGGGCGGATTTCTTTCTATTCCTCAAGACTGTGTGGACATCATGTGCTTGCCTTAGGAATTCCATGAAGACAACTTCATCTAATGGGTATCTCGGTAGCATGAGTGGAGCACTTGAATAGCCATAGACTCTGAGATAGGTGAAAGTAGGAAACTGTATAAACCAATCTGCCCATTCCGCCATCGCTGCCCTGGCAGTAGATGAGATACGGACGTGCAATTCATTGTCCAGGTCTCGCATTGTGCATCAGGAAAGCCTCATTCACCCTCTTGTAATGATGCAATGACTTCGTGAATTCCAACTGAGGGTAATAGTTATAGATATGTTGTACACTCAGAGATCCCTCGGTGTTCAACCCTTTGAATTGACCTTGGTAGGCCACTAGGTAGACTAGGTAGGAAACCATATGGAACTCATGAATCTGGAAGTATTTTGTTATCTGTTGATGGAGGCTATCACTGATCAAGGTGGCCCAATCATAGAACTCGGTCTTCTTCATGATGTGGGGTATGGCATAGAACATCCAGGGTTGAAACTTGGTAGCATCTTCTTGTCCAGTCACCCTGTTGAGCAAGGTGATTATGATAGCAATCTCATCTTTGAACTCGCTTTTCCCGACATTCTTAGGCAAAGTCTTATGCTTTTCCTTCATCCACCTTTGCGTAATCTTCTTACTGTACTTGTCCTTGTGCATTTCCCACATCCTTTCACATTCGCCTTTTGAGATAGTGACACTTTGAGGCCAAGGAGGAATGAAAAAGCATTTCTCGATCACATCAGGTTTCAAACTGCAGATCAATCTACCATCTACTGACTGGATCTCCCGTGTCGCCGGATTGTAATGCTTGATGCAAGCGATTACTAACTCGAAACTCTAAACTGATATAGGAATAGACGCTACTGCGAGGAGTCCAGAGTGTCCCAAGTTTCTGATTGTAGTGTTGCTTGCGCTCTCCAAAGCATGTAGATCAACACCGGCTTGATGTGATGCAAGTCCATCTCAACTGTTTCGATGAAGTCATGGTAGAGAGCTGATTTGGTCTTGAAATGACTGTAAACTCGCCTAGGTTCAAACAAGTTTTGAGCAACTTACTATTTTTAGAATGCTGGTTTTTCTTCTTCAAACAGACAAATTTTTGGAAATTTTTTTGAGGTATGGGTTTTGCTCAGAATTTCGTTGCAAGACAACCCAGATCGTCTATTTTTGAAAATTTTGAATTTAGACTAAAAAAGAAGCAAATCCTAATTTCTTCAATTTTTCACCAAAAAAGCTGGCACCTGGGTTTTGTTCAGAATGCAATTAGAAATGGGACCTAGTTGATCAGATTTGAAAAACACTGAGGGCTGATCGAAAAAGCAGCTAACCCTAGAATTTGAAAAAAAACTGTGATATGGGTTTTCTTCAGAAGACTATTTCAAGAGGACCCAGATGATCAAAAATTGAAAACTCGGATGATTTCACTGACATGCAAGGAAAAAGCAGCTGCTGCAACTTGACAAAAATCTTCAAAAATTCTTTAGAAGAATGAGATGAAAAGACCCAGATGGCTGAAAATTAAAATCTTTGACCTTCTCCTTCAAAAATTTGATCTTCTGGTTGAAAAAGCAAGTCTTATGTTGCTGGTCTGAAAATTATTCATGAAAATCAGCAACCTTGAGTTCTTGAATCTCGAATTAAAACTTCAAATTTGCTGCTCCACTTTTCTCCTTTGGACGCCACCTGCAATAATGATGAATTTTGAATGAAAGAGATGTCTTAAATAGATTTAGGGTTTTGAAATAGCTTTGCTTTCTTTTGCTTTAATCTTCCAAACCCTAAAATTGGCCTGTTCAATGAATTTAGACATTCATCTTTCATCTTGCAACTTTGAAAATTTTGACTAAGGCATGGCAAGTTGGGCGCCCTTCTTGGCTAGGGGTGCCAACTTCTCCCAAAGTTAACCATTTTTCCGAGTTTTTCAACTTTCCTCAATTTTGACACCCTACTTGACCTTCGATTTTTGGCTTCGAAGTTGATCGGATTGACAAGTTGGATGATTTATAGTGAAGCCTGATCGAATCTAAGATCACCCTGGACGCACTTCTGGCTAAAAACTTTGTTTGATCTTTCAAAATCATCAGTGCCCATTTCCCTCTGGGGCACTGAACCTTCACAGTGTTAGCCATTTTTGCATGTTTTTCAAGTTCTTCATTTCCCTTTGATCTTCTGATGAAACCTCGTTTCCGGGAGCTACACTGATCCGATTGATTGACCGTTAGCTTCATTGGATAGCTCAATTGAATCTGACGAGGTGATCTTGGAGGCCCTATTTGCAAATTTCATCGTTTTAGACCTCAAGACCTTGGGCGCCCTTTCTCTCCAGGGGCGCCCATCTCAACCAGACTCAGAAATTTTTCATTATTTCCTCATCAACTCTTCTCCAAATGGGCTTATCAGATCAAATGATCCGGGCGTCTGATTGGCTGATGGTTGGGCTCGTTGCGGAGCTGAAGAGATTCCAAGAGGGGTCTTCTGGAGGTCACTTTGTCAAAAAGTTGAATTTGAGGCACCAAAAGTTTGGGCGCCCTTGGCAAGCTAGGGTGCCCAACTTCACCAGAGTCAACCATTTTTCTGTAGTTCCTTCTTGCTTTTGACTTTGGCTCTTGTCAGACCCTTTGTTCCGCCTACTGCATCTGGCAACTACCAACTCCGATTGACGTGTTGGTGATCTCATTGGGAAGCTTGATCAATTTTGAGGAAGTCATCTTGGAGGCTTCATTGGCAAAATCATCCGTTTGGGCTCTCAAAATCATTAGTGCCTTTCTCCTCTAGCGGCGCCCATTTGCTCCAGACTTAGAATATTTTCATCTTCGAATTGAACCTTCATTCTATACTTTCAGTTCGATTTGGATTTTCTGGAGATTGACTAGTCAGACGCTTTGACGAAGACATTCGTTGCGAAGCTGACTGAATCCTAAAGAGATTGAGCACATTTGCAAACCCTAACTGCTGAATTAGGCCTCTTAAAAAGCTGGGCGCCCTTGGGCACTTGGGGCACTGAAAGTTCCTAGACTTAGAAAATTTTCTGACATTTTCACGATTTTCATTCTGTGTTCTGGTTGAAAACTCCCCCTTTGATCTTGAATTCCGGGTGACTAAATGATCTGATGATTGCACTGCCAGATTCGCTGCGGAGTTGGGAGGATTCTAAACAACTTTTCCTGAAGCTTAAACCCTAACTTCATTGTTTAATACCCTAAAAAGATGGGCGCCTATCTCCTCTTGGGGCGCCCATGGCTGGTAGACTTAGTCAAATTTATGTAGATTTCACCTTCCTTCTTCGTTCACCGTGCATGTTCATCATCTCATCTTTTGTTCAGCGCTTGAGTGTTGAATCTGACGCCTGGCAGCTGATTGACCTCCATTGATGACTTTGGAGCTCCTGAAATGCTTCTGAAAAAGCAGAATAGACCCACTAGGGCAAAACTGATCTTTTTGAGATTCTTACTGCACCAACCTGATATGGAAGTATTTTGAGCCAATCAAAATCAGTTTGGACCCTAGCGGACAAACTTTCTATGTTTAGAAAATTTTGCTAGTATCCATTTCGAAAGAAACTCAGAAAAACCCAGAAAAAGTTATATTTTTAGAAAATTTCTAAAAATAACAATTTTCCTAAAAAGTAGGGATGAAAAACTGAGATCTGGGTTTTGTAGTTTAGGTTGCTCTGAGCAGACCCAAATCGTCATATTTTGGAAATTTCACATTTTAACCCCTCATGCAAGACATGCAAACCCCAATTTTGACCCTTTTGACAGATTTGACAAGACTTTTACTCATTTCTTCAAATGGTTAAGTGTAATTTTTTTTTAAATTTTGGGGTACAATAGGGACAATGCTCATAACTTACACCAAGGGATTCAAGAATTTGAACAATCAATGGCAGAGGTGAAACCTAGGCACAAAATCATCATTGCAGATTTGAATACAACTTATGGCTCAATGGTTTCAAGAGAACACAAGAAACAAATCCTTGCATGGAAAGAGCCTCACATCTTCAAGGTGAGAACCTATGAGAGGATATCTGAAGAGTTTGTTGCCTACAAAGGGTGATTGAGGCTCTTCTGTTCATATGTGAGTTTGTTGCAAAGATCCCTTCTTGGTATAGTCATGATGATGGTTCCTACGTCGGACTTGACGAAGTGCAAGCCCAGTTTCAGAATGTTGTTTGTGGCAGTGACAGTAGCGATCCAGTTGCAGGTAAGATGAGTCAGATTTCCATGATGTCAGCGAGGTTTGAGAAAGTGGCCAATGAGGTTGAAGATTTTCTGAGATTGATGCAGATGGCGAAGAATCCTAGAAAAGCAAAACTTTGCTATAGATAGTATTGATGCACTTGACAAGGACACAATTTCCAGCTTTTTGGCGGATGTGATTGAGATTTAAAGCAACAATCATCTAGAAGCTTTCTTTCTATTCTTGTCTCAATTCTTATCTACTCTTTGAAGAAGAGAAAGAAAACAAAATGTAATAGTTGGCATTTCTTGTTTTCATGCTTTCTTAGATGGTTAGATGTTTATCTTCTTTAGTTTTAGAAATAAAGCACTTGCATGTTGGCAAGCTGAGTTGTAAAAGCAAGGGGATTGTAGGGTTCCCTACCTCTTGCTTGTTTATAAATAAGAGCGTTTGCTCATTATTTTCTTAACCGTGCTTGTGATAACAAATTGTTGAGCCTATTTTGCCTGTAAGTTGTTGTTTAGTTGCTGTGCACTTTGTGTAAGAACAAGTTTGCAAGTCTCTTTTAGCTGCAAGTTCTTGTTCAGTGCATGTGTCTTGTGTAATCTTTTGTTCTTGAGATTTGAGAAATAAAGTCTTGTGCCTACTTTGCCCTGATATAATGTCTCAAATTTCCGTTTATTGTGTTATGCTTATATGATCTTAATTTCAGCTTGCATTGAAAGTAAGTAGATGTATGTTGAAAAAGAGCTTATTTAAGTATTTTGTTAGAGAATCCTTCCTTGTCCATTTCTAATTCTCTTACTTTGCGTTTACTTGAGAATTAGAACCGTCATTAGAGTAGGCTAATTGTAGTTGAAATTCCTTAAACAAAAAATCTCGGCTACGACGCTTGAGTTTTATAACCTTGTGCTCTTAGCTGAACCAAAAAGATAGGCAAATTAGTTTTAATTTACTTTCTTGAACAACATCAGCAAAGAGGGAGCTTCCCCTCCTAATTTGAAGAGTAGTTTATCTGTGCATAGCTGTCTGTTCCTAATTCGCATTCCAGAGGTGCGAATTAAAACACCAACACATAGTAATTTATTATTTGCCACGATATTGTAGCCAAGACTTACAATGTCTATATAACCCTCTATGAGTCGCCCACTATGAAATGATTGATTTGAGTATAAAAGGATGCCTCTGAATAATATCAATCGAGTATAGATTATCTCTCACTTTGAGCAGAAAGATATAATCGTCTAGTCAATAGGATGGAATATTACCACTCAAATTGGAGAATAATAATTGCCAATCTATAATAATAGGAGAGACTTCAGAAAAATTATCGTCAACCACCTTTAATACACGCTCATACAAACATACGATCCAACAATGAAGTACTTGCACCGATATAAAATATTTAATCGGCCAGTGAAGAATGAGCATCGAACAACAATACCATTATTACTTTTGATTTAAATGTCAATACCCGATAGGAAACACCTGAGTCGTCCAACACAAAATATCTGCAATATTGATTACTTTTGTGCAATACAATTGAGATGAATACTCCAACATCCTTGAAAAGATTGAATATTATCAAACTGGAAATATATACATCTAACTCCTGCAATTTCGTCTCCGTAGGAGATTCACGAAATTGCCTAAACCTCTCGAGAGATAACATAAAAAATGGGACATTACATAAATCTTGAGTGCCAAATTGCCACAATAACTTGCATCTAAAGACTAGTCTTCTAAAGGAGTTGATCTCCCTCAGGCCACAGCCGCATTCATTGCCTAGCTACGACAAATGAAACCCTTTGCCTGCATGCATCAAATCACTAATACTGCCCATGTAGTGAAGATTCACTTCACTATCAGCTTTGTCATTGTAGGGAAGCCATAAAAAATAGGTGCTAGACCCATCTAATGATGCATCAAATGTGCGCATAGCAGCATGAGTAAATTTTTTTGGGATTAGGTTAGCATCAAAAGAACTACAACTTGTGGAGGAATAAAAACCTTCCTCACACAAGGGCACATTGTTATTACATCCACTGACCTCCTCACATGATTTGAAACAAAAAGAAAATGCTTCCAACTCACATTGTAATGAAAATATGCAACAACCTGTTGTTCTGCACATAGAAGCTCTTCCTCATGCACACCAAATATAAAGCTTTGATGTTTTGCATACTGTAAAGTTGAGCAACAAGTTGATTATCTTCTTGACCCGTGTGTTGCTGCTCAACCTCTTCAATACTTGTATGTTGGGCCCAAGTGAAACACTCAAACTTAGGCACAACATCATCCCCAACAAGAGGTCACATCTTCATCATGAATGAAAACTTCATACTCAACCTTGCTAATCTTAGGGACAATAGGCAACCAACATACCTTACTATCACATATATTGATAAACACTTCATTAGCACAAGTTCTAGAACCATGAGATATTTCAGTGTTAATAACTAAATTCTTCAAGTAGTCTTGGTGACTGACTGTGACACATTTGTTGCAAAAATTAGACTTGTGGCACAAGTCCTCTTCTTCGCTTTCAAAATTGATAGTTGCAACAATGTTTTTTTTGCAATTTTATCTTCATGTACAATTGTGCCTATACTATCTTGTGCACACAAACATCATTAGCAGCCTCAAAATCAGAAAAGGGAACAATGAAAGGCAAGATATCAAACAAGAAAAGACTTTCTTGTTCACCACCTTTATCATGAATTGGTTTATGTCCTATATAATCAACCCCATGAGCCGATTCATCTAAATTTTCCATGGTACATATGCTTTCTTCCTTGTCCTAACTGCTACAACAAAAAGCAAGGTCATACTCCTCATCACCAAATTGGAGATCATCACTGATTTCATCATTGTTATCATCCTTGGATGATTCATCTAGCTGAAGGTAGGTGCAAACATTGTCATCTTCATTTGTACTGCTATCATATAATGCATCGACACTTTCCTTTACCTGCCTGCAAACACAACCATCATTGGACATTCTATTCAAATCACATGCTATATCCATGCCTTCGTTGTCCTCAATGGCCTGTTCATTTCCGGCAGACTCACTTTCATCCTGATTCATTAGGATGAAATCACCTTGCACCTATTCTTGCCTTAGTACTCCTTTTTGATTTGATTCATCTTGCTATTTTGGAAGTGTTGATGCACTTTGAACCATTAAAGCTTGGCTGAGAACCCCATTTTGGCATGAATTTTGGTTATGGGGCTGATTACATGGGTAGCACCATTGATGGTCTTGAACTAGATTGTTCTATAGTAGAACGATAGCTTTGAAAGAGCTTTCAAAAGTAGGGTTTGAGGTGTTCAAAGGCCTAGCATAGCTTAATTGACCTTGCCCTTGAGCATTTCCTTGATAAGGTTGCCTATTGAGTTGATAAGCTTGACTAAAAGGTTGATATGGTTTGTTATTTTGGGCTTGTTGTCTCCTTAAAGCTACAAGCTCATTCCCAAAGCTCTTTAATATTATTTCGTACAATTCATTGGAAGGAGCAATAGAAGGGGTTGGTTGACTGATTGCTACATGGAGAGGTGCCAACCTTGATTGAGTAGGTGGAATCTCAAAAAACAAAGGCATTGGAGGTCTTGGGGCTATTTTTTGATCTTGTATCGGGAAAATTTTAGCTCTTATAGCTATGTCATAGGCATTAGGTAAGGTTATTCCCCCCATTGACTGTATCATGATAGCCACATCATTGTTTAAAGCTCTCAAGTAATACAAGAATGCATGGTTTGGGGAAGGCTTAACCAAGGTTGTGATTCTATCCCAAGTTTTTTGGAACCTAAAGTTGAAGTCTCCCACAAATTCATGAGGGGCTCTTTTGATATTGGTTATGTTGAACACACCGAAATGCTAAGAGGGGGAGGGGAGTGGAGGGGGTGAATCAACATATACTAAAACTTAAACAACTCCATTTGTAGATTAAACATCAAATCACATTAACTGAAAGAAAACAAATGATGTAGTGTCCCCTTTTTGAATAACCCTATATCTTGCCCTAGAATCATAAGTATAAATGTAGTTAGGGTTATATCTTACTAATTAAATGCCTTAAGCAAGATAAAATTTGGTTTAGGTCCTGCAATCATGTTAGATAATATTAGAATATAATCCATATGGTCAAACATATATGATAAATGTCTTATCTATTTAAACCATGTAAATACATAATTATTTCAAATAATATAAACCACACAATATCCATAACGCACATTGGAAGTTGGATCATAATGGGACTTGGATGAGGAGCATGATAAGTCCGCCCGAAGGTATCCATACCAAGCCCAAGAGTGTATATACCATCCCTCTTGGCCCTCAAGTGGCAGACGCACAGTCATCCAACATGGGGTGGTGTACTTAGTGGATACATTTGTATCTACTTTCCCTATCCATCCTTATCCATCCCTCTTATGATTGAAACTCCTTGAATCCATCCCAACAACCAATCCA
The DNA here is from genome assembly GCA_007258455.2 of Sequoia sempervirens. Taxonomy (NCBI): domain Eukaryota; kingdom Viridiplantae; phylum Streptophyta; class Pinopsida; order Cupressales; family Cupressaceae; genus Sequoia; species Sequoia sempervirens. Next base: position 86,571 of record VDFB02056454.1, on the reverse strand, counting down.
TGTAGAGATTGGGGAAAGGGCTACCATAGCAGGCCTGTAGACATCCTCTTTCTAAGCCCAAGGGTGGACACTCAACCCCTGGCCCAAAGTGGCAGACACACAGTCATCCATCATGGAGTGGCATACTTAGAAAGAAGTCTAGTATCTGCTCACCCTACTGGTATTTCCCCCATTCCTCCTCATGGTTACTTGATGAGAAAACAAACACAGAATATATCCATAATAAATATATCATTACATACAATAATCATGATAGAGCATACCGCAATATCTATTAACACATAAGATCACAATTGTAATAACTTCTGATACTGCCCTTGAGTGCAGATAATTAACTCCGATCTGCTTGACTGCCTTGTTCTTTCTAATAATCTGAATATATTTGTTGCTTGAATGAATTATCTTTCTGGAGCTGATCAATGTGTTCCTAATAATTAGGAGATATTGCTTAAAGAGAGACAAATAGATTATTTCAAATGAATAATTACTAATAAGGATTAATACTTGCTGCAAGCATCATTATTGCATAATATAAATAAATATATATTTCTAATTACTTTCAATCCTCTAATAATTACTTAATATGATCATATATATATATTCTTCCAATGATACTTAATCCAAAGATCTCTTGTAATTCATGTCTTCTTCTCAATCTTCTGTTCTATCCATACCACATAGAGGAGGAGGTCACAAGCGTCTATATCGTCAAATTGATTTTCGACGTAGTGAGAAAAACATATTGGGAAAAATTGTAACAATAGAAAGCGACCCTAATAGAAGTGCATATATCTGTCTTGTGCACTACAGAGATGGTGAAAAGACATATATTTTGCATCCGAGAGGGATTATGATTGGAGATACTATTCTTTCCGGTCCAAGAGCTCCATATCAATAAGGTACCTACTGAGTCGCGGTTTGAATTATTAATTTTACGTATTTAGGCTACCGATTAGGTTTCACAATAGAATCTTAAAATCTATCAACGATCCCAACTAGGATACTTTGATGGGATCAACCCCAAAGGGAAATTGAGGATAAAGAGCAGCGGGTGATTGAGTTCAATAGTTTATGGAATTATTGACTCCAGAGATATGATAATATGGAGAAGACTTAATTGTCTGAAGGAGAAACAAATAAGGTAAAGGAACCGTTGTTATGAAGAGAAAGACAAGTAAATCACATTTTGTTTTGATGGTCAAAGGAAGATTTGAAGCTGAACAGTGAAAATATTTTATTTACCTACTTCAATTAGACATTAATAATATAATACCTACTTCAATATAGCTACCAAAATATTTTTTAGTGTGAAAGAGGAATAATATAATATATAAACGATTCTATATAATAGAGTAAAAAATGGATAGATAGGTATCTGTTATACCAAACCAAATAGACCAAAAATAAAATAGGATTTTTCTACCCTATTTAGAACATTTAGAATGACGGGTATACTAGAAAAGAACGAGACTTCTTTAATTCATTTTTAATTCAAATTATCATTTTTTCTACCATTTTATGGTATAGAAATTGCTAACAATCCCAAGTCTATTTCTTATTGAAAATTAGAAACATAAATTAGAATTAAATTGGTTAATCTGAATCCATACTTATTATAATAAAATGAACTTTTTTTAGTTCTGCTTTATCATAGCATCCATGGCTGAATGGTAAAAGCACCCAACTCATAATTGGGAAGTCGCAAGTTCAATTCCTGCTGGATGCACAATAAACAGTTATTGTGCTCTACTCACACTATCTTTTAGATGAAAGAATCGCAAATAGCGAGGTTCTCTCGATTCAATTAAGTATCGAGATTAGATTATCTGTGCTCATGTTTTGTTATTCTTAACTTCTATTATAACTTAAATAGAACAGAATGACAATATTTTTTTTTATTTACGCATGTTTGAATGACATTTTCTGAGAATGAAAATGTATATTACATGGTACAAAATGAACTTCTAATTTAACGATCAAGTTGATTTTGTAATTAGAAGTTCATCTGATAATTTCAGCCTATTCCCTGCCATTTTAAGAATATAAGGGCAAATCCTAGTTTTTTCAGTTAGTAAGAAAAAGGTTTATATAAATACTCTAAAATAATGTATCCTGGGCAATTGCAACAATTGGATTCATTACTATCCCCAGGAAACTAGATGCTATTACACATACAATCATACTAAATTCGATATAATTTTTTGAGATTGAAGAAGATAATCTATAATTTTGCACGTGGGGAGTTATTTCTTTGTTTCGTTCAGTCATTAATAACTTAATTATTTTCAGATAATAATATATTGAAATAACACTCATAAAGAGTCCTATCGAAACCAATAAATAGGAGCCTGCTTGCCATCCACACCAAAATAGATAAAGTTTTCCAAAAAAACCTGCTAGTGGAGGAATACCTCCTAGAGATAGCAGACATAAAGATAAAGACAAAGCTGAAAAGGGTCTTTCATATATAATCCTGCATAATCCCGAATGTTGTCTGTTCCTGTACGTAGACTGAATAATACAATACAAGCAAAAGTTCCTAAATTCATAAAAATATAGAGCAGCATATAAGTTATCATACTCGCATATCCATTATTTGAGTCTCTATCAATTATTCCAATAAGGATATATCCAATTTGACCTATCGATGAATATGCAAACATACGTTTTATGCTTGTTTGAGTAATAGCAATTAAATTCCCTAATATCATGCTAAGAATAGCTAATATTTCCAAAAGAAGATGCCATTCGTTCAATGAGAAATAAAAAATAAAATCAAAAATTCTAGTGGCTAAAGCTGAAGCGGCTACTTTTGAAATAACAGAAATAAAAGCAACGACTGGAGTGGGGGAGTTAGAGTCGAAAAGAGGAATTCTCCCTCTTTTCTCTCATTCAGAACCGTGCATGAGACTTTCTTCTCGCACGGCTCCTAAGTGATAAAAAAGATTAGCATAATCGTTTGATTCTCTCTTTTTTATTACCTTCCTCGTGTATGTATAAGATTGAATCAATTCAATTGATAGAAAGAATCATTAATCCTTAACTTTCCGAGGAATCCTTACTCAGTGGTTATTATGGTAAATCATCTTTTTTTTCTTATTTTGTTATGAAAGAGTTAAAAAGAAAAAAGAAAACCATCTGATTTAATTCGTTCTGAATAGTCATGAGATGTTCATCTTAGGGTAATCTTTTTGTCGACGGATGCCTTTTTTTTTACACTTGTAGTTTTTGAAGAATGAAAACTTACTATGTAGCATCTACGTTAAGAATAAAAAAATTGTACACGTCATTAATCTGATCCTTTGTAAAAACTACCCGTAGTAACTAACTTGTAAAAGTTATTTGTTTATTCAATCAAACAATTTAGTTTGTTTCTTACTTTGCTTTACCTTAATTCAATTCAATTTTTGGTAAAAGTGATGTCTTAGTCCAAGTGGGAATAACAGTCTTTTCTTCCACATGTCTATAGAGTTTTTATAAATAGAAACATTTCTAAAAAAGAGATTTAGAAATGTAATAATTTGTAAAACGAATCGCACTCCTTCATATATATCGGGGGTCCATTGATGAAAAGGAACTAGAGAAAGCTTGAATGCAATTCCTACCGTTATAGATAGAAGTGCAATCCAAATTCCTGGAGAGTTATACATTTGTGTATTGATAAGACCATTGGCTATTTCTTGAAGTTCAATCTCTCCTCCAGATAGACCATATAGCCAAGAAAGACCATAAACAAGAATGGAAGAACTTGTTCCACCCATAAGTAAATATTTCATAATAGCCTCATTAGACCCTACATCTCTCTTGGTATATCCAGATAATAGGTAAGAACATAGACTTAAACATTCTAAAGCTACGAAGATAGTTGCTAAGTCATTAGCACCACATAAAAACATTCCTCCTAGAGTAGCTGTTAATATGAATAACAAAAACTCTGTTACAGCCATTTCTGTACATTGAATGTATTCCACGGATAGAGGAATACATAAAGTGGAACATAATAAAATGAGAAACCGAAATATTTTATTAAAATTGTTTGTTTGGAAATTACCAAAAAAACTGATCGTAGGTTCTTCTCTCCATTGAAATAACAGAACCGCTATGCTTAGCACTAAACTTGTTAAAGAGATGAAATAGAACCAAGTTGTCTTTTTCTGATCAGAAATGAAATCGATAACTAGAAGAAGAAATAGGCTGAAAATCAAGATACATTCTGGAAAAATGAAACTTCCATAGAAGAGAAGCAAATGAAATTCTTTCATAAAAATGATTTAAAGGTATTAATTGAAAACGAATTTTTCATTTTGGCCGGATCATGATTTAGTAGTGTTGATGTGTTTTTCGTGACCGCACCAACGCAGAATAAAGTTGCCAACGACTACTCTATTCTCTCTTGATCAAAGTATCCAACACGCTAAGATTGCGAGAGAGTTCGTGCATTCAATTCCAAGGTTCCTTTAGTGCGAATAGGCTCAGTTGGCTCAATGTGATTTGCTGGTATTTCAAGGGGACTTACAGAATTATTCAACAGCGGAGGAAGAGGTTTTCTCCATTCAACAGATTTATCAATGAAGTACGGGTTTCCTATCCTAACCAGAAAGTACTGAATGAAATGGGGTAAGGTTAAGAAGGCTCTAATTTACTCTAAGGCGTGGGACATGGCGATCAATTCTCACAAGCTCCAACTAGGCTCTACTTTGCCTTGCTTTGGACAGCCTCCAC
>VDFB02056454.1:0-81749 GCA_007258455.2 Sequoia sempervirens | reverse complement strand
ATGGTGGCCTTATGTTTGAACTCCTCTGACAACACCCACTTGATGTTATGGTGCGGGTCATAGTGTTGTCTACTTGTATGATATGAGAAGTGGTAAAATTGAGGCTCACTTTCAGCTTCTCTAGCTGCCTGTATCGAAGGACACACCTCATCTGAGTTGCCCATTACAATTGGAAATTCTATCCCTCCTTTCTTTTTCTTCTTCTGAATTTTGTCAAAGGCTAGCAATTGTCTGGATATCTCTAGCATTATTATTCTATCTGTCGGGTACTTAGGCAGCCTATATGGGTATGAGGAAAAACCTCGGTAGCCTCAATGTATGAAAATCTCCTGAAATTGAATAAAACCAGCACCCATACCTTTCACTAGCTCCCCGCATCTCTAGAGATTCTGTGGTGTAACTGCTCCTGGAGCAGCCTCGTGATGTACATGGTGAATGAATCGTTGACATGTTTGTAGTAGGTTGTGCTTGACAGGTGCAACTGTGTACACGCCTCATGGATTTTGAACTGGTGGGAGCCACAATCGACGGGTTCCTTGTAAGAAATCCCTCTGTACCTCGTCATCCGTGCCAACATATAAATAAGGTAGGAGCTCATGTAAAACGTTTTAGTCCTCCTCAGCTCAGGAGCTGCTCATGTATATTGTCGCTTATCATCTCAGCCCAATTGACATAATCCTTGCCCTCTAGCACCAGGTTGATGTAATAAAACATCCAAGGCTCAAAAATGTAGGACTGTGGGCAACCACCAACCCTGCTCAGCATCATGATAAGATCACAGTATTCTTGTTTCAGGTCCTCTGCTATGATCTGTTTTGGCAACTTCGCACGAGATGGCTTAGGAGTGCTCATCCAGTGAGTGTTAATTGTATCCATGCATCTCTCGAAAGCAGAAGCGTACATCCGCTCCGCTCGCTCCCTGGACTTGTAAATCATATTTCTGTGCACCGGGATCCCGAAAGCTTCACCAATGGCCGCCGAAGTGAGATTGGCAAGCACTTGGCCATCTGGTGACATGATCGACCGGTGTTCCTTCTCGTAGCAATTAGCGCACTCCATTATCAGCTCCGAACACTGTATAGCTGGCGGAAAACCAGCAGCTGCATATAGCCCACTTCGGACGATGTTGTGCGAAGTAGCTAAAGCCCGATGACTTCCAATTCCAAACAGCCTGTTCTTGAAGGTCTCCAGGTTGACAGAGCCCAGGTTAGTGTCTGTCAACTTGCCCAGCTTTGAAATAAACTTAGACTCTGGCATGAATGTCTTGCTAAGCTTCTTGATCATAGCTTGTCTTGAGGCACCATTGTCCTTTCCAGTTGTCCTCGCTTCAGCCATCTGCAATATAACAAACATTCATCAGCAATTAAATTTAATAAAATAAGGCATTGTATAGGGGCTGCAGTCGACTTTAGAAGCTGCAATAACTTCCGTGTTTGCAAACCTCAGCTTCTTCTCTTGGATAAGTTCGAATTCCAACACTTAGAACAGATTTCTAAGTGAACTTTGATGACTTTACTTCACTATCAGCAATCAGCAATTTCAATAATTTCGTATCAGCAATCAGCAATCAGCAAACTTTTAAAACTCTCAACTACTTCTTTGCTTCAAGGCGTCTTTCTTAACTGGCAACTTCGACTAAGCTCAATCAAATTTCAGCCACTAGCAAAGTCGTACCTCTCAGCACAATTCAGATTTCAAACAACTCAAGGCGTACTCCTCTCAGCAACTTCAAGGCGTCCTTTCAACTGCAAATTTGAGCTTCAACAAAATTCGAACTTCAGCAACTCACTCAGACTTAGCAAAATTCGAATTCCTTCAAGCCTCAGCAACTCACTGCAATGCTTCACTCTCAGAGCAAGTTCGACTTCCAGCTGTGAAAACAAGTGAAAAACCCGCTCATTTTATAGCTAGAATTCGAATTCTAGAAGAAGTTAATTTTAGCCAGTGCCATTAAACTCCACTACTCCACTTCAAGAATTCAATTTTCCTCTCGTGCTTCTCCGACACTTGTCTCCGCCGTCGAATCTGTTCTAGAAACTTGACTTTGGATCATGCTTTTGAATTTCTTTTCTAAAAAAATTTAATTTAAATTCATCATTTTTACCACCAAATTTGTTCTCATATCGAATTTGAATTTTAACTTTCTTCGCTCGAAAATTCATCCTCGGTTATCTCTAATCAAAATTATATCTAGGCAACTAATTTCCATTCATCGCTCGAAAAAAAATTCACTTTTGAAAACACATTTTATTCATTTTGCCTTAGAAAATTTAAAAATTCTCCTTAGGAAAATTCACAATTTGAGCACCGACAAATTTTCATCGAAAAAGGGTTTCCGCTGGTTGAAAGACTTGGAAATCCACCATTCATCACGAACTTCCAGTACCCAGAAGAAAATTTTCGTCAGAATGTCTCGAATTCATGGGTACCCAACGAACGGGTTCATTTAATTTTTCAATTTTGAACCTTAGAAAAATATTATTTTCATCATTTGAACTCGTTCTTCGCCTGTGATTACTCCGTGTTGCTCTGACTTCTTAAAAAAAATTGAATCACCTTGCACTATTATCGTCTCTGACTGCATCTCTGAGGAAAGTTGCTCGTGCTCCATGGAGAAATTTCATCACTCTGAGCTCTAGGCGTATTTTCTAAGAAGAAAATAATTTGCCCTAGAAATATTTTAATCATCTTGCATCTCCCTTCAACATAGGCGCACACTTATCATTTTACTTCCATCACCTTGAAATATTTCAACGCCTTATGACTCCCATCTCCCTAGGCGCATATAGCACTTGAAGAGGGATTTAAAATTACGCCACACACCTTGAAATAATTTTCTAACACACATAGGCTTTAGGCGCCCAGCACACACATGAGGGAAAAATCACGCCACACATACCTTCACCACCTCACACGTCCTTGGAAAATTCTCTAACACCTTGAGCGCCTAACATTTACACCTTTCACCATGCTTTGGTAATATTCTTCACCTCGATTACCACCCTTAATTACTTTTCACACCCAAACATGGGCGCATTTCCATGTAGGAGGAGGACAAACTTGCCACCACGTCCCTTGTGACCTTTCATCTTCTACGTTTTTGTCTTCACATGCACAAGTTTGGGCGCATTCTGCCTATGGAGGAGGACGAGATTTTTGACTTCTTGACTTTTCTTTCTCCTTGGGCGCATTTTGATGTGTCTAATGGATGAACGCCTTCAGGTGACTCTTCGCCTTCCAAACTTTGTCCTCACATGCATGCATTTGGGCGCATTTTGCCCCTTGAGGAGGATGAAAAACATTTGACCTTGTTGACTTTTCCTGCCTTGGGCGCATTTTGATGCCTGAGAAGGATGAACTTCAAGTTGGGCGCATTTGGAGGGGTGAGGCGGATTTCTCATGCCTTAGAAACTTTTCAACTTTTCCCTCTCTGGTCTTGGGTGCATTTTGGCCTGGCAGCAGGACGAAGGTCGTTGACTTTCTTTGACCTTTCTTGCCTTGGGCGCATTTTGACCCCTGAGCAGGATGAACTTGTATCTTGGAATTTTTATGCCTCTTCATCAATCTGGGTGCATTTTGCCAGGCCTGCTAGACGAAACTCCAGACTTAGACAAATTTTCATCATCCTTCGCCAGTATCGTGCCCTGCTATTTATAGTAAGTTCTCTGAATTTGCGCCTCTGAAGCTCAGAATGGCCTGAAATTTTAAACATAGCTTCTTCATAATCTTATCTACCTGTCGGCACTGCCATTTTTATTCACCCTGCTATTTTTAGCATGTTTCTGAAGGTGGCTTACTATAAATAGTAAGCTCGTGTTTCTGATAGCTCCCAAGCTCCGATCGAGTTGAAATTTGAATGAGGCGATCCTCACCACATGACCTGTTGGCTGTCACTGATGCATGCAACTGATTTACTATTTTTAGCATGTTTCCAATTTGACTTACTATAAATAGTAAGTGCTCCGTTTGACTTGAAATTTCACCAGCAGATAGCCTGAAGAATGCTGATCGCGGTGGTTTACACCGGCTGCAAATTTTGACTTTGATGCCTATTTTAGTCTCGGGTTGAAACCCCAATTTTACTGCATATGCATCAAAGATCTCCTTGTTCGGGTAAGCCAAGCAGACCGCGACGTACCGTGAATCAATCGTTGGGGAAGCTGGGCCGGCCGGACACACCTCTAAAAATAGCAAGTTCCCATCGAGTGAGAATCCTCGCTTCAGATGTCAGCTAATCATTGCGGCTCGAAAACCCATCGAATCACTTGACATGCAAAGACCTCGACATGCAAACCCTAAAAATAGCCTCCCTAAGGTCAACTCCGAAAAGTGGTCATCTTGACTTGCATGTTATATCATCACAAGGTCTTGAAAACCTGTAAGGAATATCCGCATGCAAAGAAAAACTTCAAGATTCGACTCAAATTGTGCTCTAAGCCGATCAAGTAAAAAAATAGTAAGTTGTCCGGCTACCAAATTTGGCATGCAAGCACCGATATACTCGAATGTAGTGACGATCGAATTCAAAAAATAGGGTCAAGTAAATTCGCCTTGAATTGCGCACTCTCACTAAAAATAGTAAGTAATTCCTGAATTCGGGATGAAAATTGGCCGGAAGCCCGCCGATGCCCTCACGACAACATCAAGTAAGTTCAATTTTCAATTTACTGACTTTATTCGACCCCTGTACTGACCAAGAAGACAAAACCCTAATTCTCAGACGTGGCCATATTTCATGTTAAAGCTCAATGACGGACGCAACCCCCCGAAAGACGGACACCAGAAAAGAGACAGAGCGAGAGAGGGAAGAAAACCCAAGCCAAAAGACCGGAACGGAGCAAAAATTAGGGGGTCCCCATCTTGAATGGGGCGATGTGTGAAAAGGTCACAACAGGACTCAGTTTGGCACACTTACTATTTATAGTAAGTGACTATTTCAAGTCAGTCAGGGTTTCTATCTATAGTAGGGCACCTGGGTAGGCTTCATTTGTAGTGCCAATCCTTTACACCATTGGTTTGATAAGATAATGAGGGATTTACTATTTATAGTAAATTAGTGGTTGATAGAGAGGGACCCTTACTATTTTTAGTAAGGCAGTTGGATGCGCAGTGGATGCAGTGGTTAACTCCTTTGTTAAGACGAAATCGAGAAATAATGAGTATTTATGGAGTTATGTTATTTTAATAATTAAATATAAAGTGCAATTATAATGTGCAATGGGGCAATGACCCTCATTTAAGTGATTTTTAAAATGATTAAGGAATAATTAAAATATTTAAATGTTATTATAAAGTTATAATGTAACTTTATGGTAATAAAGTCACTCTAATTTTATAAAATGCTTTAAGTGAAAAAATTAAAGTGGGAAATATATCTTTTATCCCACATTGGCAAGGAAAGTGTTTGAGCTCTCACAAGAAAAGAATAAAAGGAACTTAAGAGCTCATTCTTTGGCATCCAGGAATTGTTATTTGAATTGAAGACTTGTGGTGGTGGAGAAGCCAGCTAGGGATTTAGCCATTGGAGAACCTTTGGGGACGAAAACCCTAATTGGTTGAGCAATTTTGAGGCTGTGAGATATCAGCTGAATTATTGCCGATTGTGGGCTTTACTTCAGAAGTCCAATCTTGTGCTCATTGCAAACTTAATGGCCTTGGGACAAATTTGGTGAAAGAGATTACATATCAGCTTATTGAAGCACTTAGAGGAATTCAATATTGTCTTGAAGCTGCATATTACATTCTTGGAAGCAATGAATGAAGGCACTGCTGTCAGCATGTTACAGTCATAATGCAGTAGATAGAAACCCCACAATTTCACTCATACCAAGCTATGGAGGCATTGATTTTTCATGGGCATTTGGGCGCTTCACTCCTTGATGCATGGCAATGAATTTTGGAGTGATTGGGAATCATGAAGGGCCACATTAATTTATTATTGAAGATTCAGGTCAGAACAGGGGCGGCTGGTAAAGAGAGTCGACTTGGGGCTGCAAAGGCTTACATTGCTTGGATATTGCTTGATTTATCATCTCCATCAAAGGGCGACTTCATCCATTAGGTTCCTTTGTAGATTTGAGTAGTTGCATGATAATATTTGTCATTGTATGGCTGCTGCTGTAGGTGTTTATTGTATATCAGACCTGATTATAAATTTGCATTGGATGTAAAGCCAAGAGTCCTGGCGTCTCATGTTAGCTTTGTATTTGGAGGTTTCATTTTCAATAAGGATTTCATCATTGGAGAATCATACATCAATGAATGGTCATTTGAATGCTATATTAGGATGCATGACAATTGTTTGATATAATGCCTACTTGCTGGAAGTACATTCTTTGCATATGAAATTTTATGTATTGCATCTAGTTCACTACATAGACAAATTCAAGTGTTATTTCCAGCATATAGACCAATTGTTATCAATACAAGCAATCAAGTAAAATCAGACCGAAACTATAAACCTGCAAGCTTTGAGGTTACATGCAAAGTGTTTGACGATATTGCATGAGCTTGGAATTAGCGTTCGAGGTCAGAACTAGGAAGGCTCATTACATGAGCTCACAAAACTCCTTTTATAACATTTTTTGGGAACTTTCTAGAAAACACAATATAAAATCACTTCATTAATTAAATAAGCCTTATATCCTTGAAAAGTGCTTTATTTCATTATTTAATTATTCTTAGCACCCAAAGTCACTTTATCAGTGTCCCGAAAATTAAAGCTTTCCATCTCGGTTCCAATGAGCTATAACATTAAGGTGCCCATTAAAATATTTTAATTAAAATAACAACCTTAGTAAAATTATTTAAATATAACTCAATATTACATCCAAATTGCGGAAATGGTTGAAATGCATTAGAATAAAAAACTGACTACGAAGGAGTTATACCGATAATGAATGGTGATAAATGGACCCGACCAGGTGACTTACTATAAATAGACGCTCTCTTCAAGATTCTTGGAGAACACACCAGAAGTTGGAAATAACATTGAAAAGCACCATCAGAGTCCCTTAGATCATTGGAGCTCACTGGTAACATCAAATAACCCCTCTGATAAGGTTGGCACACACCAAGAAGGTTAGAGTCAACTGCAATGCAAGAGAACCCAAAAATGGGGACATTATAGTCCTCACTTCTCAAAGATTGCTTGTCCTCAAGCAAGGCAAAGGCAAGCACGTCAAACGAAGGAGGAAGTTTTAGTTTGCAAAATAAAAACTAACTCTGCCAGCCATGGGCGCCCCAGGAAGAGATAGTCCTCACTTCTCAAAGATTGCTTGTCCTCAAGCAAGGCAAAAGCAAGCACGTCAAATGAAGGAGGTGTTGTGACCTTTTTCACACATCGCCCCAATGCAAATGGGGACCCCCTAATTGTGGCTTTGCTTTTCGGTCGTTTTGTTGTTGTCTCTATTTTCTGTCGTCTGTCTTTCTGGGGATGTGCCCATCTTTGAGCTTGAATTGAACTTTTGGCCAAGTCTGAAAAATTAGGGTTTTGAATTTTCCAGCCAACTTGAAGTCAAATGAAGTGAATAACTTGAAATTTGAGACTAACATTGTTGTTAGTATGCTTCCAGCAGGTTTCCACTGAAATTTCATTAGATTCCGACGACTTACTATTTTTAGTAAGTGTGCAATTTGGGGTGTTCTCCCAGCATTTCTCAAAGTTTTAACAGTCACACTGCGTTCAGAACACGTCAAGCTGCTCGAGTGCAAAATTTGAGCTAAAACGGACAACTTACTATTTTTAGCAAGATGTACTTCTGCATTGTGGTCTATGGCGCAGAAGTTTTTCGCATGTCCGAGATTCCTTGATTTTCGAGACCATGGTGACATGCAAAAGCAAGATAACAACTTTCGTAATTCAGCCTTCCGGGGCTATTTTAGGTTTGCATGTCGATTTTTCTGCCCCAGATATTCTTGTGGGTTTTTTCTGAGAGTCATATGATATGACATGCAAACGTGAGATAATTTACTCCTGTCTTTACTATTTTAGCAGATACACCGCATGGGTTAAGCCTCAAAGACTTCGTGTAATCACGAACTGACGCGAATACAACAAAAACGGTGGACAAACGTATAAGGTCATTGATATGCATGCGATGAATTAGGTTTTGCCTTCGGACCCAAAAGAGTATAAAGTCAATTAAAGTCAGTAAACCACCGACAACATCCTTCTGCATCTCGGCCGTAAAATTTGAAGGCAAACAGAGCACTTACTATTTATAGTAAGTCATTTCAGAAATAGGCTAAAAATAGAAAGTCAGCATCAGGCGCCGATGTCAGCAGGCAGGTCACGTGGTGAGGAGCGTATCATTCGAATTTCAAGTCAAACGGAGTTGTAGAAGTCTCAGAAGCAAGCAGTTACTATAAATAGTAAGCCACCTCTAGAAACATGCTATAAATAGCAGGTCAGCGCAAGGCATCGGCAGGTACAGGTCAAGCAAGTGATGAAGACCCTATGGCGTCAATTTCAGATCAAACGGAGTTGCAGAGGATGGAAAATCGGACACTTACTATTTTTAGCAGGTTGGTACAGAGAAATTAGGGTTTCCTAAATTCAAGGGCAGGACAAGGCAATCATGCAAAAGCAGCATCCAGCCACGACCACCACATTTCAGGCATTCAGCACGTGAGATTTGAAGACATTTTGAGCAGTTACTATTTTTAGTAAGTTGCTAAAATAGCAGGTACAGACAGATATCAGGCATCAGTGGCACAAACACATCCCAAGGTTCAGAACAAAGCAAAATCTAGCCTTTTTGGAGCTTGAAATTAGCTTGAAGTGCAAAGTTGACAAACTTTCTAAAAATAGCAAATTAGGGTTAGCATGATCGAGTTGCCCTAAATCAGGCAAAGAGCATAAAATTCACTGAAATTGATAAATTTTCGAGTCCATCCAATGAAGCACGCCTTTAAAAGCTGAAGGTTGGTGGAAATTCTCTAAGCACTTGAAATTTGAAGTTCACAGGCCAAATGCACCATGAGAAGTTGAAGATGAGGCAGGAAATTTAGTGAAGGCATTGAAAATGGAAGCTCACAGGATGATATGCGCCCTCAAGTTGGCAAGAGCCTTGAAAATTTTCTAAGTCTGGAAAAATGGAAGCTCACAGGTCAAAATGCGCACTTAGCTTGCAAAAGGATGAAAATTTTACTTAGGCATTAAAACTTGATGCTCACCCATGAAAATGCGCCCTTGAGGAAAGAATGAGGGTTAAAATCTTCTAAGTGTTAGAAACTTGAAGTTGCCTACTCAAAATGCGCCCTTGGGAGAAGATTGAAGCTCTAAAAAATTCTAAGTCTGCAAAATTGGAAGCTTGACCCCCCAAAAGCGCCCAAGGAGGAGGAGGTAATGGAAATTTGACTAAGTCACTTAAATTGGAAGTAGACATGTGAAAATGCGCCTTTGAGGAAGGAGATGGTAGGAAAATTTTCTAAGTACTTGAAACTTGAAGCACAAGGGGTTATTAGCACCCAAGGTAAAGATAAATTTCACTAAGTGTTGAAACTTGGAGTAGAAGGGGTGAAATGCGCCCAACTTTGGAGGAGACTTCAAAATGTTCTAAGTTTCGAAAATTGGAAGTAAGGGGTCCAAAATGCGCCTTAGGGAGAAGAGGGTGAGCTGGAGAATTTCTAAGTGTTCTAAATTTGATGCTCCAAGGGCTAAATGCGCCTAGGCTTGGGGAGATGACATTGAAAACTAGAAGTTGCCCACACCAAATGCGCCTTTGAAGTTGAAATGGGTGGAAAATATACTAAATGTTCAAAAGTTGAAGGAGACCCCCTCACATGCGCCTAGAAGTTGAGGGGAGAGTAAATTTTTTCTAAGTGTCTAAATTGAAACCTCACACATTCATATGCGCCCAGCTTAAGAAAGGGTGGTTAAAAGTTTCTAAGGCATAAATATTGGAAGTGCATCCCATGGATTTGTGCCCAGCAAAGAGGATGAGTTGAAGATTTTTTTCTAAGTGTGAGAAAATAGAAGCTCCCCCTATGAAATGCGCCCAAGATTGGGAAGGTGGCCTGAGAATATTCTAAGTGTTTCAAAGTGGAAGCTTGACTAGCAAAATGCGCCCTTGAGGTGGAGGAGTGGTGGTAAAAGTTTCTAAGTGTTCTAAATTAAAAGTTGAAGACCTTGAATGCGCCTTGACTTGTGGAGAGGCTGGAGAAAAGGTTAGCAAAATTTCTAAGTGATGGAAAATGGAAGTTCAGGGTAGTATATGTTCCCAAAGCATCAAGGTGAGTGATCAAAGATATTTCTAAATGGTGAAAAGTGACAGCTGAGACCTCTATATGCGCCCAAGATTAAGTGGGACTTGAAAATTCTTCTAAGGAAATGAAACTAGATGCTTGCCTGGGTAAATGCGCCCAAACTTGAAAGAGGAGGATTTGAAATTTTTGTAAGGCAAAGTGAAGGCATGAAGGCTTAAATGCGCCTGGACTAAAAAGGAGGATGTGTTGAGATTATTGTGGCTAGATGGTATGAAATTGAAAGTTAGACCCTTGATGGCGCCTAGACTGGGACATGAAATGATGAAGTATTTTCCAAGTGTTAATATTTAAATTCCTTCCTTAGGGGAAAATCACGCCTGGACATGGAAGTATGAAATTTGGATGAAATTGCCAGAGATGAAGTTAGAAGATGCCAGCCGCACAGGGTCAATAAGAAATTTCAAGTCAGAGCAAAGAAATATGCTCAAGAGTGAAGAAATGAAATAAATTTGATGAGAAATTATTTTTCTAAGGTTCAAAATTGAAAAAATTAAATGAACCCATTCGTTGTATACCCATGAATTCGACAAGTTCTAGAGAAAATTTTCTTCTGGGTATTGGAGATCTTCGACAAGGAGTGGATTTCAAGGTCCTCTGCACTTTGCCAAGGCTTTCAGGATGGAGATTTTGATGGGCACTGGAATAATGAATTTCCTAAGTAAAAGTTTGAATTTTTTTCTAAGGCAGGGATAAAATATGTTAAAAATGCCTTGGCGGATGAATTTGAAAATGATCACCTAGACGGTTTTTGATCGAGTCCCTGATGAAAACAATTTTCTTGAGCCAGAGTGAACGCCTCGGCTTGTGAAATGAAAATGGAAGCTCAAGTCTCCAGATGCGCCCTAAAGAGGATGAATGATAATATGAAAATTTGGCTAAGGCATGAAGAATTTGAACACGAAGTTGGCTAGTGAAGACGATGACCTTGGAAGTTAAAGCATGAAAATCGGGTAAGTAAGTTGAATTTATATTATGAAGTGTTTTAATGCTCTTCTCCTTGCTTGTTTTGCAGGAGGAACGTCGAAACCAAGCGGTGATGACTTAAGTGATCCAAGATGACATTTCAACCTCGAAGGAAGGAAAGTTGCAAGAAAATGGCTAAGTGTTGAGACTTAGTGACAGAGAAGAAATGTTTTCAAAACTCAAGATGGAGGAAAGAATGGAAGCTCGAGCAAAGTTGAAGAACAACGTCAAGAAGAAAATCAAGAATAGTGTGAACGCGTTTCAAGGCTGGAATCTTCTAGAAGGATGGTGGACATTAATGGCTCATTTATTACCCCACTCCTCTTGGTGGCGGTTTTTAGGGCGAATCTTGTTTAGGGCTGAGGTGGCACAATCTGGGCCATCCAAATTGTAATCTGAGCCATCCGCTGGACTTGGCCTTATATAAAGGGGGAGTCCCTTCATTTGTACATTCATGAGACAGTAGAATTAGAGTAGAAGTTAGAATAGAGAGACAAATTAGAAGTAGTTTAGTATAGATTGATAGAGTAGTTGAAGAAGAAGGAAAGTTTTTCCTTAAAACTTTGTAAGAAATTGTTGTGAACACTCTCCCAATAAAAAGAATTTTCATTGATGATGAATTTCGTCTTTTGTTGTGAGTAGCTAGCAAGGTTTCTTCGTCCTTTTGATTCAGTAGTGACTTAAAGTAGAATAAGTTTAATTTCATGCAAGCAGTAGATATGAATGTGGAATGTGGTCTTCAATTTGAGCAAACTTCGCCTATCCATACCACTAGTGTGTTCGCTGATGGTGAATGCGCCTTGTGTGGTCAACTGGAATATCGTGTACTTAACCCGATCCTGATTTATATGCTTATATGCGTCGTTGTGATGGTATTTTCATGCTAAGTTGTGATCTGAACACCTTGAGCTACTCCTTTGAAGATTGCACCGGTTCTGTGGAGGCTGTCCGAAGCGAGGCAAAGCAGAGCTTGGTTGAAGCTCGTGAGAATTGATCGCCATGTCCCACACCTTAGAGTAAATTAGAGCCTTCTTAACCCTACACTATTTACATTCAGTACCTTCTCAAACAAGAACTTTATTGACAAATCTTTCGAGCATTTGAATTCCTTTCTCCGTTGTTGAACAATTCCGTAAGTCCCCTTGAAATACCAGCAAATCACATTGAGCCAACTGAGCCTATTCGCACTGAAAGAACCTTGGAGTTGAACGCATGAACTTTCTTGCAATCTTAGCATGCTGGATACTTTGATCAAGAGAGAATAGGGTAGCCGTTGGCGACTTTATTCTACGTTGGTGCGGTCACGAAAAACACGTCAAGAGGAGGAAGTTGAAGTTTGCAAAATAAAAACTAACTCTGCCAGCCATGGGCGCCCCAGGAAGAGATAGGCGCTCAACTTTTCAGGGCATCAAATGATGAAATTAGGGTTTGTGCTCCTAGACAATGTTGCTCAGATTCTTCTCAGCCCCGCAGTGAGTCCGACGGCGCAGTCATCAGATCAACCAATCATCTAGAATTCGAGGTCAAATAGAGAGGTCCAACCAAGAAACAAAATGCAAACCATGAAAATATTAGAAAATATTCTAAGTCTGGGAACTCTGGGCGCCCTAGGTGGCTAGGGGCGCCCAGCCTTTTGGAGGACCTAATCCAACAATTAGGGTTTGCAGATATGCTCATTGTCTTTAGGATCCTGCTAGCTTCATAGTGGATGTCTCCGTCAAATCATTAGACTTGTTAATCACTGGAAAATCTAGATCAAGCTGAAGGAATAACATGAAGGTTCAAGTTTGAAGAATGAAAATCTTGTAAAAATGGCTAAGTTTGGAGGAATTGGGCGCCCCAGAAGGAGACAGGCGCCCAAGCTTTTGGAGGCCTAAATGGATGAATTTGCAGTCGACATCTCTAGCATGACTTCCTCAGATTTGAAGCAGCTTTCCAATGAAACCATTAGCACATTTGTTGGAGTTGGCAATCATTAGATATTGAAGGCAGAACAGAGGGAGAAACATGAGCAAAACATCAAAAGTCAAAAGCAAGGTGAAAAACATAGAATAAATTCTAACTTTGGAGGAGTTGGGCGCCCCAGCTAGCCAGGGGTGCCCAAGATTTTGACCCCCAAAATTCAACTTTCAGGAGATGCAGCTCCCAGGAGACCCCCCTTAGCATCTTCTCAGCTATCCAGTGAATTTGATAGTCAACCGATCGGATCAATCTAGCTCCCGGAATTGAGAATTCATAAGAAGATCAAGGGAAACAAGCAAAAACTTGGAGAACATAAAAATTGGCTGACACTGGTAAAGTTGGGCGCCCTAGGAGTAGATGGGCGCCCATGATTTTGAAGGTTAAAATGAAGTTTTTAGCCAAAGTTGCCTCTAGGATAATCTCGCTAGATTTGATCAAGCTCTGTGATGAATCATTCAACTCGTCCATAGTATCAATCTGGAAGCCGAAAATCAAATTCAAACTGGGGTCAAGAAAAAATTGAAATTGTCTGAAAAATGACTAAGTTTGAAGAAGATAGGCACCTCTAGCCAAGAAGGGCGCCCAAGAAGCCATGCCTTAGCCAAATTTTTTAAATTTTCAAAATTTTATGAAGAGGAAAAACATCTAAGTTCAATGCACAAGCTCAGGCTAGGGTTTGAAGGACTTAAAGCAAAAGAAAGCAGATTTCCTCAAGCCTAAAACTTATTTAAGATGTCTTTGCTTTCCATTTCTTCATAATTTTTGCAGGTGGCGTCCAAGGGAGAGAAGAGAAAACATAAAGAATTTTTCTTTTCAAGATTGAAGAGCTCAATCTTGCCGATTTTTCAAATTTCTTCATAATTTTCAGACCAGCACATAGAGGAGCTTGCTTTTTCATGCTTTTTTCATCTAGAACATCAATTCTTTGAAGGAGGTCAAGGTTTTCAATTTTCAGCGATTTGGGTCATCTCAGCTCATGATTCTGAATAATTTTTGAAGAAAATTTTCAAGTTGCAGCAGCTGCTTTTTTCATGCATGTCCAAGGAATCATCAAAATTTTCAAGATTTTGATCATTTGGGTCCTTCTAAAACATACTTCTGAACAAAACCCAGGTCATAGCTTTTTCAGGAAAATTTCAAATTCTAGGGTTGGCTGCTTTTTCAATCAGCCCTTAGTATTTTCTACATCTGATCAACTGGGTTCATCTCAAATGTGATTCTACACAAAACCCAGATGCCAACTTTTTTCAAGAAAATTTGTAGAAATTAGGGTTTGCTGCTTTTTCAGTCAACACTTAAAATTTTCAAAAACGGACGATCTGGGTTTTCTTGTAATGAAATTTTGAACACAACCCATATCTCAAAATTTTTTTGAAAAAAATCATCCGTTTGAAGAAGAAAAACCAGCAAGCTAAATTTAAAAAGTGAGCAAAACTTGTCTGAACATAGGCGAGTTTACAGTCAATCTTCAAGGTTTTCAATATGGAGTACACTCCCCTCGAGTTCAGGACCAAATCAGTGCTATATCACGACTTCATCAAAACAGCTGAGACTGACTTGCACTAGATTAAACCAGTATTCAACTTGCAAGCATTGGAAGATGCAGGCAACGTTGTAGTCAGGCACCTTGGTCACTCCGGACTACTTGCAGCAAAAACCATTCCTATTTATGTGTAGAGTCTGGAATTTGTAATTGCTTGCATCAAGCATTACAATTCGACGACTTGGGAGATTCAGTTGGTAGATGGTAGAGTGATTTGTAGCCTTAAACCAAACATGATTGAAAAATGCTTCTCAATACCACCTTGGCCTAAAAGTGTAACTATCTCCAAGGAAGAATGTGAAAGGATATGGGACATGCATAAGGAGAAATACAACAAGAAGATTGCACAAAAGTGGATGAAAAAAAAACATAAAACTTTGCCAAAGAACATCGGGCAAGGGGAATTCAAAGATGAAATTGCTATAATGATCACCCTATTCAACCGGATCACTGGTCAAGAGGATGCTACAAAATTCCAGCCCTGGATGTTCTATGTTATACCTCATATCATGAAGAAGACAAAATTCTATGATTGGTCAACCTTAATCAGTGATAGCCTTCATGAACAAATAATTGAATACTTCCAAATTCACGAGTTCCACATGATCTCCTACCTTGTCAACCTAGTGGCCTTCCAAGGCAAATTCAGAGGGTTGAATATTGTGGGGTCTCTGAATGTACAACATGTTTACAATTACTACCCTCAGCTAGAGTTCATAGAGTCATCACACCATTACAAGAGGGTAAACGAGGCTTTCCTGATGCATACAGTGCGAGACCTGGATAATGAGTTACACATACGCATTTCATCAACTACCAAGGCAGCAATGATGGAGTGGACAAATTGGTTCATACAGTTTCCTACCTTCACCTACATTAGAGTCTACGGCTTCTCCAGTGCTCCACTCATGTTGCCGAGGTAACCATCAGATGAAGTTGTTTTCATGGAATTCCTAAGGCAAGCATATGATGTCCACACTATTTTGCGGAATTGAAAGAAGCCTACCTTCAGTTTTCCATTTGGATTGGGAATTTACACATGCAGATCGACGGCGGATGCCAAGTCCATGGGTGATGAGTTGACTAAACTTGGTCTCAAGCCATACAGCGAGACGATCATACTACCCACATGGCTTCTTCGCATCCTGACTTGAGAAGAACTATGCCCATGTGCCTACACTTGAAGATTTTTGGGCCAACTGTAGAGATGAGTTCGAATTACAGAGGCATAGTTATAGCAGACTCACTCCATCAAATGAAAGACTGCCTGTTAGAGGATATTGAGGGACTATTAGATGATGATGGAGATGTACTTCTCCCAATGTACACTCGAAAACAAATTGAGCAACAACCCCTTCCACAGGTCAATTGGGCCAATAAAGAAAACATCTCGGTGGAAGAAAGAACACGCTAAGTCATTGAACACAACAAGGTTTTCTTAGTCCTAAAGAGGAAGAAATCCATTCCAGCAGCAGAGCCGCCAAGAATACATTCGTCACTTCCCTCTTCTTCCAGAGCACAACCAAAGATTAAGGGTATAAGTCAGCCTCAAGAGGGTGTAAAGGGCAGCAGATCAACAAAGAACGTAAGAAGAAGGTTGGACTTCTCAAATATAGTCATACAGGAGCAGCCAATAGCCGAGGAAAAATCTCCTCCAGAACAGTCCATACCTCAAAAGGAAACAGAGGACGTGCCTTTGACACATGATTCTTCACCATTGCCAAGGTCTTCACCAATTCACATTGATCTAGAGGATGAAGAAGATGAAAGAGTTGCAGCTACACCTCCCAGGGAAGTTAGTAGAGATACCACATCTTGGCTTGAGAGTTCCCTAGGAAGGAAGAGGAGAAGACCTTCATATTAGCTGAATTTTGATGATCTTGACAATGTTTATCAGGAGGCACCTAAAAAGAAAGCAAATAAACAGTTCCACTTTGAGAGAAATCCTGATAGTGAGATGATCATGGAGACTGCTACACCTCCTGAAGATAGAAACAGAGATGAAGTGGAGGTAGATGATTTCATAATGGTTAAGGCCAATCTTGGCAAGAGCACCAGACATGCAGATGTAAGTTTGTTCAAAGTTGCATTTGAAACTCTTCAAGAAAGAGTGATCAAAGATGGAGAAGATAAGGCAGCCCTCAAGGCTGAAATCCAGCAACTCAGGCTATACATTTCTAATCTTGTTCATGGCACTTCACAGGCTACTTAGTTGCTGCCCTAGGTTCTAGAGACACCAATTGATCATCAAAGTTGAGGCAGTTGGTAATATGTGGGAAGCAAACACAGGAATGGATTGAAGGATTTATCATCAGAGGAAAAGAAATCTTGGCACAAGTGTTTCAGCTAAGGGACTGTTGGTGTTTAGATTCGCTCCTCTGGAATGCGGATTTGAAACGGACAGCTATGCACAGTAAAACTGCTCTTCAAATTAGGAGGGGAAGCTCCCTCTTGCTGATGGTGTTTAAGAAAGTAAACTAAAAACTAAGTTGCCTATCGTTTTGATCAGCTAAGAGCACAAGGTTTATAAAATTCAAAGTGCCGTAGCTGAGATTTTATGATTTAGAACTTCAACTACGACTAACTTAAGCTAAAGATGTTTCTAATTTCTCAAGTAATACGCAGAGCAAGAGAATTAGAAATGAACAAAGTTGGATTCTCTGACAAAGTGCTTAAATAAACTCTTTCCCAACATACACCTACTTACTTTCAATGTAAGCTGAAATTAAGATCACAAAAGCATAACACAATAAACGTACTTAGATAAACTTTCCTCTCAACGTACATCTACTGACTTTCAATGCAAGCTGAAATTTAAGATTATAGAAGCATAACACAATGGACGGAAACTTGAGACATTATATCGAGGCAAAAGAGGCTCAGGACTTTATTTCTCAAACTTCTGGAACAAAAGATTACACTAAACACATGCATGGAACAAGAACTTGCAGCTAAAGAGGCTTGCAAACATGTTCTTACACAAAGGGAACAGCAATTACAACAACTATTTGCTGGCTAAAAGAGACTCAACAATTCGCTATCATAAACACAATTGAACAACACTAAATAACAATAGAAGGCACTTAGGCTTAGCGTTTTGTTGTCACTAGAATGGTTCAAGAAAACTAATGAGCAAAGGCTCTTATTTATAAGCAAGCAGAGGAGTAGGGAACCCTAAAATCTCCTTGCTTTTACAACTAGGGCTTGCTCAACAAGCAAGCTTTATTTCTAAATCTAGAAAGAAGATAACATCTAACACCTAAGAAAGTAGGAAACGCGGGAAATGCCAACTATTACAATTTATCTTCTTTCTCTTCCTCAAAGAATGGATAAGAATTATTCCAAGAATAGAAAGAAAGCGGAAAGAAAGCTTCTAGATGAAAGCCGCTTTAAATCTCAATGACATCCGCTAAAAAGCAGGAACCCGATCAGGTGCATCTATACCATCAATAGCAAAGTTGTGCTTTTCTAAGATATCCTCTCCATCTGCAATTGATCTCAAGAAATCTTCAACATCATTGGCCGCTTTTTCAAACTTTGCTGACATCATGAAAATGCGATCCATTCTACCACCAACTGAATTGCTGCCATCATAGCTGCGAACAACATTCTGAAACTGATTTTGCACTTCATCGATTCCAACATAGGAACTATCTTCAAGACTGTATCGAGAAGGAATCTCTATGACAAAATCATTGATGAAAAGAAGAGCTTCGATCACCCTTTGTCTGTAGGCAATAAACTCCTCGGATATTCTCTCGTAGGTTTTAACCCTAAAGATATGAAACTCTCTCCAAGCAAGGATCTACCTCTTGTGTTCTTTTGAGACTATTGAACCATAGGCTGTATCCAAATCAGCAATGATGATTTCATGCCTTGGTTTCACCTCTGTCATTGACTGTTCAAACCCTTGAATACCTTGATGCAGCTCATGAGCGTTCTCCCTTAGCTGAAACATCCGTGCCAAAATTTCCTTTCCTTTGACGATGAAACTCTCGATCCACTCTTGAGTTTCCTTCCCACATATTACCAGCTGTCTCAACTGATGATGATCAGTTGGTGTCTCTAAAACCTGGGGCAGCAATTGAGTAGCCTACGAAGTGCCATGGACAAGGTTAGAAATATAAAGCCTAAGTTGTATTTCAGCCTTGAGGGCTGTTGTCTTCTCCATCCTTGAGCACTCTTTTTCGAAGGCTTTCTGACACAACTTTGAACAAACTGACATTCGTATGTCTGGTGTTTTTTCGGAGATTAGCCTTCACCATCACAAAGTCATCCATATCTACTTCATCCCTTTTCTTATCTTCAGGAGGCGTAGCAGTCTCCATGATCATTTCTCCATTAGGATTCCTCTCGAAGTGAACTTGCTTCTTTGCTTTCTTCTTAGGAGGTTCCTGATAAATGTTATCAAGGTCATCAAAATTCACCTGATATGAAGGTCTTCTTCTTACCCTTCCCAAGGAGCTCTCAAGCCAAGACACTGTAGTATCTTTACTAACTTCCTTGGGAGGTACAATTGCAACTTCTTCATCTTCTTCAATAACTACGCCGATGTGAATTGGTGAAGACCCTGTCAACGGTATAGAATCATGTGTTAAGGGCAGCTCCTCTGTCTCTTCCTGAGGTATGGGCTCTTCAGGAGGAGCTTCTGCTTCAACTGTGGGTTGCTCCTGTATGACTATGCCTGAGAAGTCTAACCTTATGTTTTTATTTGATCTGCTACCCTTCATGCCTTCTTGAGGTTGACTTACGCCTTTCCCTTTCGACTGTGCTCTAGAAGAAGAGGGAAGTGATGATTGTGTCCTTGGCGACTCTGCTGCTGGAATGGAGTTTTTCCTCTTGAGAACTAGGAAAACTTTGCTATACTCGAGGACTTGCCTTGTCCTTTCTTCAACTGAGAGGGACTCTTTGTTAGCCCAATTGACCTGAGGAAGGGGTTGATCTTCAATTCACTTCTGAGCATACATGGGGAGAAGCACATTATCATCATCATTTGATAACCCTTCAATGTCCTCTGATAAGCAGTCTTTCATCTGGTGAAG
Organism: Sequoia sempervirens; assembly: GCA_007258455.2. Taxonomy (NCBI): domain Eukaryota; kingdom Viridiplantae; phylum Streptophyta; class Pinopsida; order Cupressales; family Cupressaceae; genus Sequoia; species Sequoia sempervirens. Next base: position 61,970 of record VDFB02056454.1, on the reverse strand, counting down.
AGTGAGCCTGCTGTAACTACGCCTCCGCACCTCGAACTCATCTATGCAATTGGCCCAAAAGTCTTCAAGAGCGGGTAAATGAGCATAGTTTTTCTCAAGTTGAGCAGCGTAGACGCCATGAGGGTCATATGATTGTCTCTCGCTGTAAGGCTTGAGACCAAATTTATCTAATTCATCTCTCATGGTCTTAGCATCTGCTGCTGATTTGCATGTATAGATTCCTAACCCCAATGGAAAACCGAGGGCGGATTTCTTTCTGTTCCTCAAGACTGTGTGAACATCATGTGCTTGCCTTAGGAATTCCATGAAGACAACTTCATCTAATGGGTATCTTGGTAGCATGAGTGGAGCGCCTGAATAGCCATAGACTCTGAGATAGGTGAAAGTAGGAAACTGTATAAACCAATCTGCCCATTCCACCATCGCTGCCCTGGAAGTAGATGAGATATAGACGTGCAATTCATTGTCCAGGTCTCGCACTGTGTGCATTAGGAAAGCCTCATTCACCCTCTTGTAATGATGCAATGACTTTGTGAATTCCAACTGAGGGTAATAGTTATAGATATGCTGTACACTCAGAGATCCCTTGGTGTTCAACCCTCTGAATTGACCTTGGTAGGCCACTAGGTAGACTAGGTAGGAAACCATATGGAACTAATGAATCTGGAAGTATTCTGTTATCTGCTGACGGAGGCTATCACTGATCAAGGTGGCCCAATCATAGAACTCGGTCTTCATGATGTGGGGTATGGCGTAGAACATCCAGGGTTGAAACTTGGTAGCATCTTCTTGTCCAGTTACCCTGTTGAGCAAGGTGATTATGATAGCAATCTCATCTTTGAACTCGCCTCGCCCGACATTCTTAGGCAAAGTCTTATGCTTTTCCTTCATCCACGTTTGCGTAATCTTCTTACTGTACTTGTCCTTGTGCATTTCCCACATCCTTTCACATTCGCCTTTTGAGATAGTGACACTTTTAGGCCAAGGAGGAATGAAAAAGCATTTCTCGATCACATCAGGTTTCAAACTGCAGATCAATCTGCCATCTACTGACTGGATCTCCCGTGTCGCCGGATTGTAATGCTTGATGCAAGTGATTATGAACTCGAGACTCTGAACTGATATAGGAATAGACGCTACTGCGAGGAGTCCAGAGTGTCCCAAGTTTCTGATTGTAGTGTTGCTTGCGCTCTCCAAAGCATGTAGATCAAACACCGGCTTGATGTGATGCAAGTCCGTCTCAACTGTTTTGATGAAGTCATGGTAGAGAGCTGATTTGGTCTTGAAATGACTATAAACTCGCCTAGGTTCAGACAAGTTTTGAACAACTTACTATTTTTAGAATGCTGGTTTTTCTTCTTCAAACGGACAAATTTTTGGAAATTTTTCTGAGATATGGGTTTTGCTCAGAATTTCGTTGCAAGACAACCTAGATCGTCCGTTTTTGAAAATTTTTAGACTAAAAAAGCAGCAAACCCTAATTTCTTCAATTTTTCACCGAAAAAGCTGGCACCTGGGTTTTGTTCAGAATGCAATTAGAAATGAGACCCAGTTGATCAGATTTGAAAAACATTGAGGGCTGATCAAAAAAGCAGCTAACCCTAGAATTTGAAAAAAAACTGTGATATGGGTTTTCTTCAGAAGATTGTTTCAAGAGGACCCAGATGATCAAAAATTGAAAACTCGGATGATTTCACTGACATGCAAAGAAAAAGCAGCTGCTGCAACTTGACAAAAATCTTCAAAAATTCTTTAGAAGAATGAGATGAAAAGACCCAGATGGCTGAAAATTAAAATCTTTGACCTTCTCCTTCAAAAATTTGATCTTCTGGATGAAAAAGCAAGTCTTATGTTGCTGGTCTGAAAATTATTCATGAAAATCAGCAACCTTGAGTTCTTGAATCTTGAATTAAAACTTCAAATTTGCTGCTCCACTTTTCTCCTTTGGACGCCACCTACAATAATGATGAATTTTGAATGAAAGAGATGTCTTAAATAGATTTAGGGTTTTGAAATAGCTTTGCTTTCTTTTGCTTTAATCTTCCAAACCCTAAAATTGGCCTGTTCAATGAATTTAGACATTCATTTTTCATCTTGCAACTTTGAAAATTTTGACTAAGGCATGGCAAGTTGGGCGCCCTTCTTGGCTAGGGGTGCCATCTTCTCCCAAAGTTAACCATTTTTCCGAGTTTTTCAACTTTCCTCAATTTTGACACCCTACTTGACCTTTGATCTCTGGCTTCGAAGTTGATCGGATTGACGAGTTGGATGATTTATCGCGAAGCCTGATCGGATCTGAGAAGATCACCCTGGAGGCACTTCTGGCTAAATCTTCGTTTGATCCTTCAAAATCATCAGTGCACATTTCCCTCTAGGGCACTGAACCTTCACAGTGTTAGCCATTTTTGCATGTTTTTCAAGTTCTTCATTTCCCTTTGATCTTTTGATGAAACCTCGTTTCCAGGAGCTACACTGATCCGATTGATTGACCGTCAGCTTCGTTGGATAGCTCAATTGAATCTGACGAGGTGATCTTGGAGGCCGTATCTGCAAATTTCATCGTTTTAGACCTCAAGACCTTGGGTGCCCTTTCTCTCCAGGGGCGCCCATCTCAACCAGACTTAGAATTTTTTCATTATTTCCTCAACTCTTCTCCAAATGGGCTTATTAGATCAGATGATCCGGGCGTCTGATTGGCTGATGGTTGGGTTCGTTGCGGAGCTGAAGAGAATCCGAGAGGGGTCTTCTGGAGGTCACTTTGTCAAAAAGTTGAATTTGAGGCACCAAAAGTTTGGGCACCCCTAGCAAGGTAGGGTGCCCAACTTCACCAGAGCCAGCCATTTTTCTGTAGTTCCTTCTTGCTTTTGACTTTGGCTCTTGTTAGACCCTTTGTTCCGCCTGTTGCATCTGGGAACTGCCAACTCCAATTGACGTGCTGGTGATCTCATTGGGAAGCCTGATCAATTTTGAGGAAGTCATCTTGGAGGCTTCATTGGCAAAATCATCCGTTTGGGCTCTCAAAATCATTAGTGCCTTTCTCCTCTAGCGGCGCCCATTTGTTCTAGACTTAGAATATTTTCATCTAATTTTCATCTTCAAATTGAACCTTCATTCTATACTTTCAATTCGATCTGGATTTGCCGGAGATTGACCAGTCAGACGCTCTGACAAAGACATCCGTTGCGAAGCTGACTGAATCCTGAAGAGATTGAGCACATTTGCAAACCCTAACTACTGAATTAGGCCTCTTAAAAAGCTGGGCGCCCCTGGGCACTTGGGGCACTGAAAGTTCCTAGACTTAGAAAATTTTCTGACATTTTCATGATTTTCATTCTGTGTTCTGGTTGAAAACTCCCCCTTTGATCTCGAATTCCGGGTGACTGAATGACCTGATGACTGCACTGCCAGATTCGCTGCGGAGCTGGGAGGATTCTGAACAACTTTGCCTGGAAGCTCAAACCCTAACTTCATTGTTTAATGCCCTAAAAAGATGGGTGCCTATCTCCTCTTGGGGCACCCATGGCTGGCAGACTTAGTCAAATTTCTGTAGATTTCACCTTCCTTCTTCGTTCATTGTGCATGTTCATCATCTCATCTTTTGTTTAGCGCTTGAGTGTTGAATCTGACGCCTGGCAGCTGATTGACCTCCATTGATGACTTCGGAGCTCCTGAAATGCTTCTGAAAAAGTAGAATAGACCCACTAGGGCAAAACTGATCTTTTTGAAATTCTGACTGCGCCAGCCTGATATGGAAGTATTTTGAGCCAATCAAAATCAGTTTGGACCCTAGCGGACAAACTTTCTATTTTTAGAAAATTTTGCTAGTATCCGTTTCGAAAGAAACTCAGAAAAACCCAGAAAAAGTAGGGATGAAAAACTGAGATCTGGGTTTTGTAGTTTAGGTTGCTTTGAGCAGACCCAGATCGTCAGATTTTGGAAATTTCACATTTTAACCCCTCATGCAAGACATGCAAACCCCAATTTTGACCCTTTTGACAGATTTGACAAGACTTTTACTCATTTCTTCAAAATGTTTAAGTGTAATTTTTTTTTTAATTTTGGGGTACAATAGGGACAATGCTCATAACTTACACCAAGGGATTCAAGAATTTGAACAATCAATGGCAAAGGTGAAACCTAGGCACGAAATCATCATTGCAGATTTGAATATAGCTTATGGCTCAATGGTTTCAAGAGAACACAAGAAACAAATCCTTGCATGGAAAGAGCCTCACATCTTCAAGGTGAGAACCTATGAGAGGATATCTGAAGAGTTTGTTGCCTACAAAGGGTGATTGAGGCTCTTCTGTTCAAAAGTGAGTTTGTTGCAAAGATCCCTTCTTGGTATAGTCATGATGATGGTTCCTACGTCAGACTTGACGAAGTGCAAGCCTAGTTTCAGAATGTTGTTCGTGGCAATGACGGTAGCGACCTAGTTGCGGGTAAGATGAGTCAGATTTCCATGATGTCAGCAAGGTTTGAGAAAGCGGCCAATGGGGTCGAAGATTTTCTAAGATTGATTGCAGATGGCGAAGAAATCCTAGAAAAGCAAAACTTTGCTATAGATAGTATTGATGCACCTGACAAGGACACAATTTCCAGCTTTTTGGCGGATGTGGTTGAGATTTAAAGCAACAATCATCTAGAAGCTTTCTTTCCGCTTTCTTTCTATTCTCGTCTCAATTCTTATCTACTCTTTGAAGAAGAGAAAGAAAACAAAATGTAATAGTTGGCATTTCCTGTTTTCATGCTTTCTTAGGTGGTTAGATGTTTATCTTCTTTAGTTTTAGAAATAAAGCGCTTGCATGTTGGCAAGCTGAGTTGTAAAAGCAAGGGGATTGTAGGGTTCCCTACCTCTTGCTTGTCTATAAATAAGAGCATTTGCTCATTATTTTCTTAACCGTGCTTGTGATAACAAATTGTTGAGCCTATTTTGCCTATAAGTTGTTGTTTAGTTGCTGTTCACTTTGTGTCAGAACAAGTTTGCAAGTCTCTTTTAGCTGCAAGTTCTTGTTCAGTGCATGTGTCTTGTGTAATCTTTTGTTCTTGAGATTTGAGAAATAAAGTCTTGTGCCTACTTTTCCCTGATATAATGTCTCAAATTTCCGTTTATTGTGTTATGCTTATGTGATCTTAATTTCAGCTTGCATTGAAAGTAAGTAGATGTATGTTGAAAAAGAGTTTATTTAAGTATTTTGTTAGAGAATCCTTCCTTATCCATTTCTAATTCTCTTACTTTGTGTTTACTTGAGAATTAGAACTGTCATTAGAGTAGGCTAGTTGTAGTTGAGATTCCTTAAACAAAAAATCTTGGCTACGACACTTGAGTTTTATAACCTTGTGCTCTTAGCTGAACCAAAAAGATAGGCAAATTAGTTTTAATTTACTTTCTTGAACAACATCAGCAAAGAGGGAGCTTCCCCTCCTAATTTGAAGAGTAGTTTATCTGTGCATAGCTGTCTGTTCCTAATTCGCATTCCAGAGGTGCAAATTAAAACACCAACACATAGTAATTTATTATTTGCCACGATATTGTAGCCGAGACTTAAAATGTCTATATAACCCTCTATGAGTCGCCCACTATGAAATGATTGATTTGAGTATAAAAGGATGCCTCTGAATAATATCAATCAAGTATAGATTATCTCCCACTTTGAGCAGACAGATATAATTGTCCAGTCAATAGGATGGAATATTACCACTCAAACTGGGGAATAATAATTGCCAATCTATAATAATAGGAAAGACTTCAGAAAAATTATCGTCAACCACCTTTAATACACGCTCATACAAACATACGATCAACAATGAAGTACTTGCACCAATATAAAATATTTAATCGCCCAGTGAAGAATGAGCATCGAATGACAATACGATTATTACTTCTGATTTAAATGTCAATACCCGATAGGAAACACTTGAGTCGTCCAACATAAAATATCTGCAATATTGATTACTTTTGTGCAATACAATTGAGATGAATACTCCAACATCCTTGAAAAGATTGAATATTATCAAACTGGAAATATATACATCTAACTCCTGCAATTTCGTCTCCATAGGAGACTCACGAAATTGCCTAAACCTCTCGAGAGATAACATAAAAAATGGGACATTACATAAATCTTGAGTGCCAAATTGCCACAATAACTTGCATCTAAAGACAAGTCTTCTAAAGGAGTTGATCTCCCTCAGGCCACAGCTGCATTCATTGCCTAGCTACAACAAATGAAACCCTTTGCCTGCATCCATCAAATCACTAATACTGCCCATGTAGTGAAGATTCACTTCACTATCAGCTTTGTCATTGTAGGGAAGCCATAAAAAATAGGTGCTAGACCCATCTAATGATGCATCAAGTGTGCGCATAGCAGCATGAGTAAATTTTTTGGGATTAGGTTAGCATCAAAAGAACTACAACTTGTGGAGGAATAAAAACCTTCCTCACACAAGGGCACATTGTTATTACATCCACTGACCTCCTCGCATGATTTGAAGCAAAAAGAAAATGCTTCCAACTCACATTGTAATGAAAATATGCAACAACCTGTTGTTCTGCACATAGAAGCTCTTCCTCATGCACACCAAATATAAAGCTTTGATGTTTTGGCATACTGTAAAGTTGAGCAACAAGTTGATTATCTTCTTGACCCGTGTGTTGCTGCTCAACCTCTTCAATACTTGTATGTTGGGACCAAGTGAAACACTCAAACTTAGGCACACCATCATCCCCAACAAGAGGTCACATCTTCATCATGAATGAAAACCTCATACTCAACCTTGCTAATCTTAGGGACAATAGGCAACCAACATACCTTACTATCACATATATTGATAAACACTTCATTAGCACAAGTTCTAGAACCATGAGATATTTCAGTGTTAATAACTAAATTCTTCAATAGTCTTGGTGACTGACTGTGACACATTTGTTGCAAAAATTAGACTTGTGGCACAAGTCCTCTTCTTCGCTTTCAAAATTGATTGTTGCAACAATGTGTTTTTTGCAATTTTATCTTCATGTACAATTGTGCCTATACTATCTTGTGCACACAAACATCATTAGCAGCCTCAAAATCAGAGAAGGGAACAATGAAAGGCAAGATATCAAACAAGAAAAGACTTTCTTGTTCACCACCTTTATCATGAATTGGTGTATGTCCTATATAATCAACCCCATGGGCCGATTCATCTAAATTTTCCATGGTACATATGCTTTCTTCCTTGTCCTAACTGCTACAACAAAAAGCAAGGTCATACTCCTCATCACCAAATTGGAGATCATCACTGATTTCATCATTGTTATCATCCTTGGATGATTGATCTAGCTTAAGGTAGGTGCAAACATTGTCATCTTCATTTGTACTGCTATCATATAATGCATCAACACTTTCCTCTACCTGCCTGCAAACACAACCATCATTGGACATTCTATTCAAATCACATGCTATATCCATGCCTTCGTTGTCCTCAATGGCCTGTTCATTTCTGGCAGACTCACTTTCATCCTGATTCATTAGGATGAAATCACCTTGCACCTATTCTTGCCTTAGTACTCCTTTTTGATTTGATTCAACTTGCTATTTTGGAAGTGTTGATGCACTTTGAACCATTAAAGCTTGGCTGAGAACCCCATTTTGGCATGAATTTTGGTTATGGGGCTGATTACATGGGTAGCACCATTGATGGTCTTGAACTAGATTGTTCTATAGTAGAACGATAGCTTTGAAAGAGCTTTCAAAAGTAGGGTTTGAGGTGTTCAAAGGCCTAGCATAGCTTAATTGACCTTGCCCGTGAGCATTTCCTTGATAAGGTTGCCTATTGAGTTGATAAGCTTGACTAAAAGGTTGATATGGTTTGTTATTTTGGGCTTGTTGTCTCCTTAAAGCTACAAGCTCATTCCCAAAGCTCTGTAATATTATTTCGTACAATTCATTGGAAGGAGCAATAGAAGGGGTTGGTTGAATGATTGCTACATGGAGAGGTGCCAACCTTGATTGAGTAGGTGGAATCTCAAAAAACAAAGGCATTGGAGGTCTTGGGGCTATTTTTTGATCTTGTATCAGGAATTTTTTAGCTCTTATAGCTATGTCATAGGCATTAGGTAAGGTTATTCCCCCCATTGACTGTATCATGATAGCCACATCATTGTTTAAAGCTCTCAAGTAATACAAGAATGCATGGTTTGGGGAAGGCTTAACCAAGGTTGTGATTCTATCCCAAGTTTTTTGGAACCTAAAGTTGAAGTCTCCCACAAATTCATGAGGGGCTCTTTTGATATTGGTTATGTTGAACACACCGAAATGCTAAGAGGGGGAGGGGAGTGGAGGGGGTGAATCAACATATACTAAAACTTAAACAACTCCATTTGTAGATTAAACATCAAATCACATTAACTGAAAGAAAACAAATGATGTAGTGTCCCCTTTTTGAATAACCCTATATCTTGCCCTAGAATCATAAGTATAAATGTAGTTAGGGTTATATCTTACTAATTAAATGCCTTAAGCAAGATAAAATTTGGTTTAGGTCCTGCAATCATGTTAGATAATATTAGAATATAATCCATATGGTCAAGCATATATGATAAATGTCTTATCTATTTAAACCATGTAAATACATAATTATTTCAAATAATATAAACCACACAATATCCATAACGCACATTGGAAGTTGGATCATAATGGGACTTGGATGAGGAGCATGATAAGTCCGCCCGAAGGTATCCATACCAAGCCCAAGAGTGTATATACCATCCCTCTTGGCCCTCAAGTGGCAGACGCACAGTCATCCAACATGGGGTGGTGTACTTAGTGGATACATTTGTATCTACTTTCCCTATCCATCCTTATCCATCCCTCTTATGATTGAAACTCCTTGAATCCATCCCAACAACCAATCCATGTAGAGATTGGGGAAAGGGCTACCATAGCAGGCCTGTAGACATCCTCTTTCTAAGCCCAAGGGTGGACACTCAACCCCTGGCCCAAAGTGGCAGACACACAGTCATCCATCATGGAGTGGCATACTTAGAAAGAAGTCTAGTATCTGCTCACCCTACTGGTATTTCCCCCATTCCTCCTCATGGTTACTTGATGAGAAAACAAACACAGAATATATCCATAATAAATATATCATTACATACAATAATCATGATAGAGCATACCGCAATATCTATTAACACATAAGATCACAATTGTAATAACTTCTGATACTGCCCTTGAGTGCAGATAATTAACTCCGATCTGCTTGACTGCCTTGTTCTTTCTAATAATCTGAATATATTTGTTGCTTGAATGAATTATCTTTCTGGAGCTGATCAATGTGTTCCTAATAATTAGGAGATATTGCTTAAAGAGAGACAAATAGATTATTTCAAATGAATAATTACTAATAAGGATTAATACTTGCTGCAAGCATCATTATTGCATAATATAAATAAATATATATTTCTAATTACTTTCAATCCTCTAATAATTACTTAATATGATCATATATATATATTCTTCCAATGATACTTAATCCAAAGATCTCTTGTAATTCATGTCTTCTTCTCAATCTTCTGTTCTATCCATACTCCAATTTATTTCTCTTCCTGAAATCTGCTGATGTCTATTATGTCCTTATGTCTCTTATGAAGAAACACATCATTTTGAATCGAGACAACCTCTTGAAAAGTCATCACCTTTAAAGAATAATCGCTGCCTCTCCATGCACTTAATTGCTGTCTTAAAATATGTTTTATTTTAATTCCAATCGTTGCCTTTATGCTTGGAACATAATCGCTGCCTTTACCTTAAGGTCTAGCGCTGCTGTTTTTGTAAGAATTGCTGTTCTTAATTGCTGCCTACGTAGAATATAACCGTTGCTTTCTTTATGGAATAATCTAATCGCTGCTTGCTCATTTTATAAATGTATTTCCTTTTATGTTACATATTTTATGCTAATATAAATATATTTATTTTTTTATATTAGTTTTACATATATGATTTAATATTTATAGTATATTATTATATTATAATGATTATTATAATAATATTTAAATTATTTATATTTATATTGTTATTTATTTCATTTTATTTATTTATTTGCATTCCAACCCTTGGGTTTATAGTGTTGCAATTTTGGGGGCATGATAGTCTACCCTTCCCAAGATTGCTTGTCCTCGAGCAATCACAATCTAGGATGCTCCTGAGGTTCTCAAGATTCCAATTCAACCTTGTAGATTTGTATTGCTCCTTCTTATGTTGTAATTAGCTTTGGTTGTGATACTTTGATGTATTTAGGAGCTGAAAACTCTATAGCTAGTCATGATCGTCTTGGTTATGTCCTTAGAGAGTGATTGTTAGTATACTACCAATAAGGTTAATAGCATCCTCTTAAGTATGAGGACAATTTATTGTCTTATGTGCTGCTATTTCCCAATAACTATCAACTACAAAACCAAGAGTTGGAAATCGGCAAGGCCTGTTATTTAAGACATTCTCTCATTTCATTACCTCAAGGATACTAGGCAATGATACAAATTCTTCATTACCCCTTGTAGAAATCTACAATGATAGAAAAAATGTTGCATCCTTCATCATGATGGATTATGGGAGTGTTGTGAATAACAAGATCTTTTACTACGGGTTGTACCCTTTTTTCCTTACACCATCAACTGGGAGTAAGTACAATTTCCCTTAAACAAAGTATATGCTATTTCACCTAATCATTCAAACAAGGTTTGAGGCAAGATTGTAATAACTTATAGGTGTTTGTAACGCCTAATTGTTGATGTGATTTTTGTGACCGCACCAATCAGCAGAACAAAATAGTTTGAAGGCTATTCCGTTCTCTCTTGATCAAAGTATTCCGTGCGCTAAGATTGCGAGAAAGTTCGCACGTTCAACTCCAAGGTTCCGAATACTTAGAATACCCTCAGTTGGTTGATGTGAATTGCTGTGTTCTTACGAGGGGACTTACACAATTGTTCTGGTTTCTTGCAGTTAACAACAAATAGATGATTCAAAGGGATTGGTATAAAGTGGATGATTTGGCAATGAGTTCATTTTCCTAAAGCTAACCGGAAATGTGCGGAAAGTAAATAAGTGTAAGGCCTAAGAAACTTATATTCTATTCTAAATGCAGGATATGTGGAGCTCAATTTTGGCAGACTTCAACCGAATTTCACCTAGCCTCACGTCGGACAGCTTCAGTAAAATCAGTGCAATCTTCAAAGGGATAGCAAAAGATATTCAGATTATAATTTAGCATACATACACCATCAAAATGAAGCATATAAGTATACAAATCATAGTCGAAGTTAAACTCAAGATAATTTCCAGTTGACCACACAAGGCGAACTTATCATCAACAAGCCGTTAGTGGTATGGAATGAAAAGAAGCTACCTCAATAAAACGCCACACATCAAAGTAAACTACTTGCATGAAATGAAAATTAAGCTACTTGGATCCGAAAGGAAGAAGAGACCTTGCTAGCTATTCATGACAAAGACGAATTCCACCATCAATGAAAAGATCTATTATCATGAAAGTGTTACACAACAATCTCCACAAAAGTTTTCAAAGGGAAAACTTTCTTTCTTCTCCAAAATGTTTATTATGCTCTACTCTCTAGCCTCTAATGCTAATGCCCAATGTCTTCTGTCTAATCTCTAGTATCTAATGAATTACAAATGAGGGGGACTCCCCCTTTTATAGATAGCCCGGTCCCAAAAGACAGCTAGGGTTACAATCAATAGAGCGGCTAAGATCGTGCCACCTCAGCCCTAACCCTAAAAACTGCCAGAATGGGGAGTGGTGTAATAAATGAACAAAGATTCCCCACTCACTCCCAAAAATAGCAAAGGCAATAAATGCCCACAATCAGTCTTCTAGAAGATCCTCGTCCAGCAGTGCATTCCCATTCTCCTTCTCTCTAGCTGCAAACTCAACAAATCTGCCAAGTACAGCCTCAACCTCCTGAACTGAAATGGGTGGAATGCAATCTAGCTAAAACTCTAACACTGTGACTGAATGTTCATGCCTTGTACAAGATTTTCTCCAAGCAACTAAGGAATCCTGCGTGCTCTGGATCAAGGCGGAGAAAGTAGAAGTGTTCTCGAAATCATCTTGTACGAAGGTCTTCACCTCTGAAAAGAAAGGCACCAGCCTACCCCTCAAATTATCAACATTCACCTCATCTGGATTCAACCGCCTAGCAAATATGGCCTCAAAAGTATTCTGAACTCCATCAATGATATTGGCCATAGCCTTACGTACCCTGGCTGAATCCGCCTGTGCTGCGTCGAAGAAACCACGTCCCGTGATCGCTGAAGAATACCATCTAAAGAAATCATACCTGTCATTCTCCTGAATGACGCCTCCATCAATCAGCAATCGCAACGGAACATGCCTCAATGCCTCAAGACGCTTAATTACCTTGCTCTGATAAACAGAAGCATCTCCCCAAGCATGATCAACTGCCTCCATCCGTGCCAAAATACTAGAGGCCTGCTGAAAAGCAAAAGCAAGGTCCTCCATGAACTTTTCTGTCTCAGCACGAACTCCTGTGACCCACTTGTCTGCTTCCTGTGCCATCTTCCCTAACTCCATCAAGCCACTGATTGACTCTCTAGGTATCTCTGCTGGAGGCTCTATCACTGGAATTTCCTGCCCACGAGGACGAGACAGCTGCTGCACATATCCAATTAAAGCCTTGTGTTCTCTTTTCAACTTTTTATACTTTCCTTCCTTCTTGAATAATCTGTCCTTGAGGGCGAGGTAGGAGTTATCACACTCTTCTACAATCTGTGCACCTGTGGGGCGTCCTAACTCCAAAGTTGTGACCATGCAATTCTCTGGCACTCCTTCATCTCGATCACAATCTACCTGTGGCACGGCAACGTGAAGGGTGCGAGAGCCATCCTCATCAGTTGATATCTTCGAAAACTTTCGTGCTCTCTTCTTCTGTGGAGGTGCACTGATCCTGTTCAAGAACTCTTCCATTTCAACTGCTAGATCAATCTCCTCACTAGGGATTCTTCTCATCCTATCCCTGAGCCAATCAGGTACTGTATACTGAATATCAAAGGGCTGCTGCTCTTGTGCCTCTACTTCTCGAACTTGTTCGACTTCTACATCATTCTGGCGAGGCTCATCGTCCTCAAGGGGCTGAGTGTCTCTTGAAACTATATCATCATCATCCTCCATAGCCGCCTCTAACTCTTGCTGAAACTGAGGGTCAGTGGTAGTCCCCTCATCATCTTGCTGATCAACTCTGCTAGGTGCGTTGACACTCTGGCCAACCGACTCTCTCCATGGTGGCTGATTGTTCTCCTGTACTGCTTGCACCTGATTCAATGCATTCCTTTGATCAGCAAACAAGGAAACCTCGTGTATGCTTGGAGAACGTGTCTCCAATGGCGTGGGTGACTCAACTGCAACTCGTGGAGGCTCTGGCTGAATAGGCTCCTGCCGAACTGGCTCTTTCCTTCAAGACTCCGGACCTCGTGTGATCTGTTTCTTTCTGCCTGTGGTGGGTGTCCTGTGATCTCCCATCAAATTGTAAGTCAAAGCAATTGACCTACTCTTCAACCTGTTCACCTGCCTGTCAACCCATGCTCTGGTAAATGTCAAGACCGGAATAGAAAGTGTGTCCAAGTCAGCAACCTCTGGTTCTGACCAATCCGGGAGCGGAAGCGGAGTATCTCTCACTGCTGCATAATCTGGATGGACAACGTCCATATCCTCATTCACCTGGTCTGGAACCGGAACAACTTCGTACTCCCTGATCAAAGTAATTGGCAACCGAGAGAACATTCTTTTCCTGACTTCAATCTCATCTGATGCATCAGCCCAATAGTCCTCAATATTTGCCTTGTGTTTAAACTCCTCTGACAGTACCCATTTGATGTTATTGTGCGGATCATAGTGCTGTTGGCTAGTGTGATAGGAAAAGTGATAAAATTGAAGCTCACTCTCGGCTTCTCTGGCTGCCTGTAATGAAGGACACACTTCATCCGAATTTCCCATGACAATCGGGAAGTCAACACCTCCCTTCTTCTTGTTCTTTTGAATTTTATCGTAGGCAACCAATTGCCTAGATATCTCTAGCATTAAAATTCTATCTGTTGGGAACTTAGGCAGCCTATATGGGTATGATGAAAAACCTTGCAGCCTTATGTAAGAAAACTTCGGAAACTGAATAAACCAGCACCCATACCTTTCAATCAATTCCTGAGCCTCTCTCGAGATTCTGTGGTGTAACCGCTCCTGAAGCAATCTCGTGATATGCATGGTGAAAGTATCATTGACACACTTGTAGTGAGTGGTGCTGGCCAAATGCAACTGCGGACAAGCCTCATGTATTTTAAACTGGTGAGAGCCACAACCAATAGGCTCCTTGTATGAAATTCCTCGATACTTCGTCATACGAGCCAGCATGTAAATGATGTAAGAGCTCATATAAAATGTCTTTGTTCTTTTCAGGCTCAGGAGCTGCTCGTGCAAATTGTCACTGATCATGACAGCCCAGTTAACATAATCTTTCCCTTCCAGCACGAGGTTGATGTAGTAAAACATCCAAGGCTCAAAAATGAATGACTGTGGACAACCTCCAACTCGACTCAGCATCATAATGAGATCACAATATTCCTGTTTCAAGTCATCTGCAATAATTTGTTTCGGTAGCTTCGTACGAGAAGGCTTAGGATTACTCATCGAGTGAGTGTTGATTGTCTCCATGCATCTCTCGAATGCAGAAGCATACATCCGCTCAGCTCGCTCTCTGGATTTGTAAACCATATTCCTATGCACCGGGATCCCGAAAGCCTCACCAATGGCAGCAGGAGTAAGATTGGCTAGCACTTGGCCATCTGGTGACATGATCGATCTGTGATCCTTCTCATAATAATTGGCGCACTCCATCATCAGCTCCGAACACTGAATGGCTGGTGGGAAACCAGCAGCTGCATATAACCCACTTCGAACAATATTGTGCGAAGTGGTCGAAGGTCGATGACTTCCAATCCCCAACATTCTGTTCTTGAAGGCCTCAAGGTTGACGGAGCCCAAGTTGGTATCCGTTAGCTTGCCCAACTTCGAAATGAATTTTGACTCTGGCAAAAATGTCTTGCTCAGCTTCTTGATCACAGCCTATCTGGATGCACCATTGTTATCTTTGCCAGTCGCCCTTGCCTCAGCCATCTGCAGGACAATAAACATTCATCAGCAATTTAACTTAGAAAAATAAATAAAATACCTTGCAGGGCTGCCAGTCGACTTTTTAAAATTTGAGAAGTTGCAACATTCAATTCTTCTGCAAACCTCAACTTCTCCTTCACAAGCTTTCGAACTCCAATCACTTAGTAAGCTTCAAATCAGCAAGCTCAACCTTCAGCAAATTTCAAACAGCAAATTGAACTTTTGAAAATTCGTATTCCACACTCAGTAAATCAGCAAGTGCGCCCTTCACTAACTCTTCTTACTTCAAGGCGTCCCCAGCTTCAACAATATAATCTTCTTCAAATCGAACTTTACTCACTTGCATTGGCAACTCAAGGCGTCCTTCATAACTTCAGCAATTTCGAACTTCAGCAATAGCAAATTTCCAACGCCTTTCACTCAGCAACTCTCAGACTTGGCAAAATTTCAAACTTCTTAGGCTTTAGCAATACTCAGCAACAATCTTCAGAGCAAATTTGAATTCTTCAACTGTGAAAAACAAGTGAGAAACTTCTCAATTTTATAGCCAAAAATCGAGTTCTAGAAGGAGCCAATTATAGCCAGTACATTTAATTTCCACTACTCCACTTCAAGAATTCGAGTTTTCCCTCTCTGGTATTTCTGACACTTGTCTCTCGACGTCAGGAATCTTGTTCTTCTAGAAGTTCAACTTTGACTGGCATCTTTTAATTTACTTTCGAAAAATTCAATTTAAGTTCATCTTTTTAATTCACCAGCCGGAGCTCTGTCACTTGAATTCGAATTTAACTCCTCCTCAGCTCTGGAAAATTCACTTGTGAAGTACTGGATCAAAATCATCTAGGCAACCTATTTCAAATTCATCATTCGAATCATTTTCCTTTCAAAAGTCATTTTATTCAAATTTGCCTTAGAAGATTTTAAAATTTTGCTTAGGAAAATTTCGCAATTTGAGCACTGATTAAATTCATCACTGAAAAAGTGTTGGCGAAGTGCAGAAGACATGGAAATTCATCTATCATCACAAATGTTCAGTACCCAGAAGAAAATTTTCTCCAGAATGCGATGAATCCATGGGTACCCAACGAACGGGTTCATTTAATTTTTTAAATTTTGAACCTTAGAAAAATATTACTTCATCAATTTAAATCCGTTCTTCATCTGTGATCATCCTGCGTTGCTCCAACTTGAGAAATTTGAATCATCCTGCATTGCCATCATCTGACTTCATCACCGTGAAGTTTGCTCGTGCTTCAAGAAGAATTTCCATCACCTTGATCTCTAGGCGTATTTTCTAAGGAAGAAAATATTTTGCCTTAGAAAATTTTAAATCATCTTGGAAATTTTTCCTTAGAAAATTTTTATTTAATCTTGCTCATCCGTGCCTGTGAGAAAAATCATCAGCCTTACTTAGAAAATCTTCATGAGGGCGCTTAGCACATTTTATCCTCTAACACCTTCAATGCCTTAGGAAAAATTTATCATTTTGAAAATTTCAACGCCTAGCAACTTGTTTTATTTATCACCTCACATTTTATTTCATACTTGGAAAATATTTTTACTTGAAGTTCCAACGCCTTAGGAGAAATTCCCATGACATCATCCTATACTTCACTTTACCACCCTTGGCGCATAGCACTTGGAGGAGAATCAAAAACCACGCCTTAGCATTTTATTTTCACCACTTCACACGCCTTGGAAAAATTCTCTAACACCTTATAACACTCACCACCTTGGGCGCATTTAACACTTGAAGAGGGATATTTAACTACGCCTAGCATTCACCTTGCATTGACCACGCCTTAGAGTGTTTTCAACGCCTTTTACCCTGTTTACCACCTTGCATTTACTTTTACAACTTCAACTTGGGCGCATTTTGCATAGGCAAGAGGATGACTCTCAACTTCTCGTTTTTGTCCTTACTTGACCTCATTTGGGCGCATCTAGGGGGGTGAGGAGGATAAACTTCTTTGACTCCTTTGACTTATCTCCTTCTTGGGCGCATTTTGGCATATGTGGTGGATGAAACATGTTACCACGTCCTTTGTGACCTTTCACCTCCCTTGTTTTCGTCTTCACATGCATGCTTTTGGGCGCATTTTGCCTATGTAGGAGGATGAAAATCTTTGACCTCTTTGACTTCTTCTAAACTTGGCGCATTTCACCCCTTGAGAAGGATGGGCGCATTTGGAGGGGTGAGGAGGACGAACGCAACACTTAGAAAATTTTCTAACTCTCATGCTTCAAGGTGGGCGCATTTTAGCATGGCTACAGGATGAAAATTGTTGACTTTCCTTGACTTTTGCATTTTGGGCGCATTTTGGCCTTGATGAAGGATGAAACTTCATACTTAGAATATTTTCATGCTTTCTCCAGTTTCCCTTGGGCGCATTTGAGCTAGGCAGGAGGATGAGAGATGTTGACTTTCTTTGACTTCATTGCTGGATGGGCGCATTTTAGCATGGCTACAGGATGAAAATTGTTGACTTTCCTTGACTTTTGCATTTTGGACTAGGAGGAGGACGAGCTTCCATACTTAGAAATTTTTGTCACCTCTTCATCAACTTGGGCGCATTTTGCCATGGCTGCAGGATGAAGTTCCAGACTTAGAATTTTTTCCTCGTTTTCGCTAGCTTTCATGCCTGCTATTTATAGTAAGCCCTCTAATTTTGCATCTCTGAAGCTGAATGATTTGAAATTTTAAACACTGCATCCTATGACCTGTTACCCTGGACACTGCTATTTTTAGTTATGCTATTTTTTAGCCCATTTTGAAGGTGATTTGCTATAAGCGCCCTTCGATAACCCTTTGCTCTGATTAACGAAATTTGAATGGTGTGTTCCTCCTGCGTGACCTTCTGTTGGCGTCGTGCATGCTACGACTTAGTGTTCCAGCCTTTTTCCAAATTGACTTACTATAAATAGTAAGTGCTCTGTTTGACTTCAAATTTTTACCAGCAGATAGCCTAAAGGATGCTGATACGGTGGTTTACACCGGTTTTCGACTTTTACCCCTCTTTTCAGGGCTCCAGTAGAACCTAATTTTCTCTCGCATGCGTATCAAATTATCTCTAATTATTCTGTTGCATTGCGATCATTTCGTGATTCGAATTGCTTTGAAGCGGTACGGGACGTGCCTGCTAAAAATAGCAAGTTCCTCACTGAGTGATTATCTCCATTTGCATGTCACACCATCGCGAAGCTCTCGAAAAACCCACCAGGAATCATCCGACATGCAAAAGAAACCCTGACATGCAAGCCTTAAAAATAGCCTTGGGAGACTGAATTCTGAAAGTTGTCGTCTCGTTTTGCATGTTATACCACCGCGAATGTCTCGAAAAACCCAGAAGGAATATGCTGACATGCAAAGAAAAATTCTGCATCTAAGCCCTGAAATTTGTCTTGGAAGCTGGACTACTAAAAATAGTAAGTTGCCTGTTTCAGCTCAAATTTATCATACGAGCAGCTTGATGTGCTCTGAATGCTGCGTGACTGTCGGAATTTCAAAAATGCTGACGAATTGCCTGCAATTGCACACTTACTAAAAATAGTAAGTACCTCAGAATCTGATGAAAATTTGCTGAGAACCTGCTGGGAGCATACTGACAACAATGTTAAACTCTGTTTTCAATTTATTCACTTCGTTCAACCCCAGACTGACCAGGAAAGATGAAACCCTAATTTTCAGACTTGGTGAATTTTACGCTTAAGCTCAAAGACGGGCACAATCCTCGAAAGGCAGACATCAGAAAAGAGACAGAGAAAGAGAGAGAGAGAGAAAAAACCCAAGCCAAAAGACCAGAATGGAGCAAAAAAATTAGGGGGTCCCCATTTTGGATGGGGCGATGTGTGAAAAGGTCACAACACTAACCTAGTCCAATCATCTTGTCATAGACTCATTAATGACATGTTATATCCTTCTAAGTATATATTTCCTAGATAATACTTAAGTTCAATTTTATTGGATTGATCAAGTCAATAAAATGAAAGATATACAATAGTTTAGTATTCCTAGCAAGCAATAGGACTTAAATTTAAAGGTTTACCCTAATATCCACTTCTTGTCCCATCTTGCAAATCAATTGGAGGTTATCACTCCACTTATAAAAATTTGACCTATTCCCATGTTTGGTACTAACTTTATTGTCATAGCTTGGGAACGTATTGTGTTATTCACCTGATTCATTTAAACAATATCAATTTATCCCAAAGTTTGAAAGGTGAGAATGATCATGGGATTTGTGAGTTATGGGCCCATGATGTAACTTAGCATAGGCTTATGTAACAATTTTGTTGTAACTTGATTTGTATCAAATTTATCTAAGGTGCCCACATGCCTAATACTAATGTCCTTGATCTTTAATCGTGAATGTGGAGTTACTTTGATCAAGAAAAGAACTTGGGGGAAGAAGACCCTAGGATGAAATTATCTCAAATAATTTCTATATTACTAGTTCCCTAAGAGTTGAGCTATCTTCATTACCTTGGCTCAGACGTTTATTTATTTATAGTGCATCATATTGTTAATGAAGAGGTTTTGAGCAATCTAAGATATCTCACGGATTGTGTTTGTTGGGGAATATGCATGAGTAAGGTAATAAGTGAATTTCCAGAGACCTTAGATTTTTCAAGCAACCTTTGGCAGTTTTCCACATATTAAGATGAGGATTAGAAGCATGACACACATCTACAATCTTAATGGTGATGTTTGAGGTTGGTCTTCTTTCCACTTCACCCAAGGTGCCAAGCAAGGGACATTTGGAGATGCCCTGTAAGTGATATTATCTATTTTAGTCAAATAATTCTCTTTCCCTAATTGCAATAGAAGCCATATATGGAATAATTCTATTTCTCTTCTTGAAATCTGCTGATGTCCATTTTTTCATATCTTCTCCTTATTTTATACCACATTATGTCCTTATTTCTCTTATGAAGAGACACATCATTTTGAATAGAGACAACCTCTTGAAAAGTCATCACCTTTAAGGAATAATCGCCACCTCTCCATGCACTTAATCGCTGTCTTAAAATATGTTTTATTTTAATTCCAATCATTGCCTTTATGCTTGGAACATAATCGCTGCCCTTACCTTAAGGTCTAGCACTGCTGTTTTTGTAAGAATCGCTGCTCTTAATTGCTGCCTATGTAGAATATAACTGTTGCTTTCTTTATGGCATAATCTAATCGTTGCCTGCTCATTTTATAAATGTATTTCCTTTTATGTTACGTATTTTAACTAATATAAATATATTTATTTTTTTATATTAGTTTTATATATATGCTTTAATATTTATTGTATATTATTATATTATAATGATTATTATAATAATATTTAAATTATTTATATTTATATTGTTATTTATTTTATTTATTTATTTGCATTCCAATCTTGGGTTTGTAGTGTTGCAATTTCGTGGGCATGACAAATGAAAGCATGCACAACACAAGGACACCAAGATTTTTACGTGGAAAACCCAATGAGGGATAAACCACAGTGAGAGTTAACTCATAATATATGAACAAATATTACAATATTGTTATAAGGCTCACTGCCTAAGGAAGCACACTGCTCCTAGAAGGACTTGCAGACTAAGGTGCACGACCTTAGGGCAAGATACAAAGACCTACTGAGGAGATTCACTATCTCTAAGTAGGATACAAGAAGATTAGAGTGAAAACATGATCATGAACTGCTATGAAAGAAGCATCTAACATATGCTGAAGTTGCAGTCCCTTTTTTCGCACAATTACTCCATTATGCTGACTTCGCACACTTCATACTCAATTCACAACTAATTCTTTTTCCGCCACTTTAACAAAAGATTTGTTCTTCTATAAGTACCCTCCGCAACAACTCAAAACTCCAATTAGGTCGGCTCCAAGATGACCTATAAAATGAAACATGTGATACTACATAGGCCGGCTTCAAACATATGCACCATGAGGAAAAATGAGTTGCAGATCAACTCAAGGTATAACTGGGCCCAAGAACATCACAACACATTCTTCAAAGCAAAATTAGTTAATTAGGATCAACTGCAAATGAGGGAAACTAGACTGTTGGCCCAATCAACATCAACACCACCAAAAATTGCCAATTGTTCATCTTTACACCATCGGGGAGAAACCAAAAACATCATGCGGACCAAGATGTGAACAACATAGATTATCAACAACATCCTTATAAATTTTTTCTGAAGAAACTGATCATCATGTGCTAGCGTAAAAGAAGAAACCCACTGGACAGGCGAGAATAGAGCATCCCAGATTGACTGTGACACATCAACTCTTAGGATATTGCATTGCAATTCACCAAAACATCTAAAACACATATGGGTGAACCCATACACCTCTTTGAACTTGTCCCCAAGTTAAATATTTTAATTTAACTTTAAAACATTATGTTATTTTAAAATAATTGCATTGGGCCATTAAATACTGAAATGTTGATGCCAACTGCACCCACCGACACTGCCAAAAATAACAAGACTGACAATTGGCTTCCTGGACGCCCGAAATTGACTTACTAAAAATAGTAAGTATAGGAGAAAACACCAAAAATACTCCAAAAAAGGCCGTTACACAACTCTCCACCACACCATGCTAGAAAAACGGTTACCACAATTCCCTAACCACACTCCACAGACTGAATAGGTTAACTCTGACAATCTCATGAAAAGGCTAGGAAGGGGATATTACATTCAATGTCATCATTCTTGCATAACTGTGGAGATGAAGTTAGAACAACACTATAGTCAAGGAAATTCATCCCAAACAGGATCCTTGTCACCATCACCCCTAGATCCCAAGTGCTAAAAGCCGAAAAGGCTGATTGCTTTGTTCGGAAAAAATGTGCTCACTGTACTCCTCATGATTGGTTGCCTTTGTGAATAAATCACTCTCCAACTCACCAATACTGATGTCAACATAAGTATCTATATCCATAAGCTGGGTCTGGAAATCAAAACGAAAACCACCTATGTCTCCATCACTATAATGAGATAAAGAATCATCATTGTTTGTTGTTTTGAAAAATTCATCTATTTTGCCTTCAACAAGTCCATCATTTGAAGATGCATTAATGATCTCAAGTTTCAACGATGCCAACCTTGGTACTAGTGTCTACAACTTCACTAGATAGCTCTAAAGGAGTATTCAAGGCTGCAGTTCTATCAATCTCATTGCACACATCCTCAATATGTATAGATGTATGCACTTCCAAGGAATTAACCCGGGGGGTTGTCAAACACTCGTCATGAGGTAAGGCATTCTTGTCATTGACAACTTTTGATTTGAACTCCTCTTTTTGTAAGTCTTTCTTTGGATCAGCTATCATCTTAGCAAAGTATGATTTCAATTTATGCCTAGATTGGTCAACCACCTGTTGTGCTAATGCTTTCGCACTTGATGTTATCTTCCATCCACCTTCGTACACATGATATTGCAAAACTGATAAAAGCGGTTGAGGAATATTTGTCACTCTCGTCTATGTTTATTGTCATGATTGTTTGCATTGTAGCAACAATATTACTAGAATGTGACTTCTTGATGACTAAAAAAAGTACTGAAACATCTTCACAATAAGATCATTGCAACCAAGATCCAACATCAAGACATACAACCTAACCTTGGCAACCGTCTCAAGAATAATAACCCTCTTAGCAAAATAGGGACTGCTGATTTCATCTAACTCCTGCAAATTTTCTATAATCAACTGAAACACTGTCCTCATGATGTCATCATTGTATGGAATTTTTGGCGCAATTATCCGTGTGATTTTACTGATGCATGTGATAACTGATAGTTTGACCTTCTCATCATGGTGTTTCAACAGTTCTAGATTTCCCAATGAGTCAATCAATGGTCTCATCAAAATTTTCATCATGCTAGAGGGAGACTTGAGTTACCTTGGATAAACTTTTCTCTACTTCCTCTAACGTGCAAAGGAGTGTCCCTTTCAACAGACGTGGTTCCTTGAGTTTTATGCCTAATTGGCAAAGCTGATATAAATTTGGTTTGCACATTCTGTCTGTAATGTCCCCTTTTTGAGCGAGCATCAGAGTTGGAGGTTTAGCCTATCATCGAGTCTTTGTAGGCTAATAATGGTGATTAGAGGGACCTATTGTGGAGATAATTGGTATCTCAGTTGGTAGTTTGTCGCGTTGGCACCTCCAGATCCTTTGTATATTATGAGGCTTGGCTATTAAGGGGTTTTTGGCTTCATTTGTGTATACTTACTATTTATAGTAAGTCAATTGGATGATAGAGGCCAACCTTACTATTTTTAGTAAGGCACCCTGGTGAGCAGAGAATGCAATGGGCTACCTCTTGGCATAGACAAAATTCATTAATGAGGTTTATTTATGGAGTTATAATATTATAATTATTATTAAAGTTATACTTCAATAATAATTAATTATTAAAGTGCACATCATTAAATGATTATTTGACTTTATTATAAAAGTTATTGAATGATTATAAAGTCAAATTATAAAGTGCATTTTTGGGTGCCCATTTTATGAGATATTATAAAGTCAATAAAGCAAATAAAGTTTATTATATTTAATGATTATAATGCCTCATATGAAATCGACCCCTTGAAGGAGGAGTATATAAAGGCATCAAAAGGAAATGAATTTTATTATTGCTCATTTTTTCTTTCAACTAGCTTTGTGCTTTGGCTTTGGAGGCAAGACCTAGGGCTTTTCTACAAATCGGTCTTGGAGAGTGTAGCTTCTCTATCATTCAAGCTTTTCGAGGGTGTGGAAGATCATCTGAGGTTTGCAAATCGGTGGCTTTATCTCATAAGTCACATTGTGCTTCATTGGAGTTGATTCATCAACATTTTCAGAGGATAATTAGAGCAAATCAAAAGTTATTGAAGATAAGCATTACGGAATATTTTATTAGCTGATTTGTGCCTTCTTTTTGGCACGTGGGAGTTTGATTGTGCATCATTTGAAGAAGATATCATCAGATTGGTCTCATTCTGCTGGCCATACTGTCTATCTTCAGCCAGGCGTGTGAGCTTAAGGCTAAAATGCCTAGGGTTTTAGTTGTCATTCATCACCTTTGTGGGCGTTTGGGTTCTAGCATTCCTTTGGCATGAGTTTAAGTTGGAGAAATACATCTTTGCTGTTAGGCGTTCAAACAAAGGATATACTAGTTGCTGATAAAGATTTCCAGGCCTGCTGTTATTAAGTTTCAGACTTGTATTTAATTGCTTATGTCTCCGGGTATGTTGTTTAATGATGTCTCTAATATTGTATGAAGTTCTCAATAGAATATATTGTATATGCAAGCTGATTTGAATAAATGAATTAATGGTTGCTTCAGCAGTGGATTTGAATGCAATAGTTTATCATTACTTCCATCTTGTATTGGTATATGTTATTTGCATTTCCTTTATTTCCTGGCAATACATCATTGAAAATCAAAACAAACAAAACACGTTGTGAACAAGCAATCAACACAAGGCAGAAATTTAGTTTGCAAGTGTCCACCTGGGTGGGACATTTCACTGTCATCCATGATTCGCCATTGAAAAATAACATGCAATCAGAAAGTTTGCAATAGAAGTTCATACACCAACAGGCTGGCAGGAAAACCTGCTCTGATACCACTGTAATGATCACCCTTGATTTTTTTTTGATTTGTTTTGCTGATTGTAATGTGAAGTACGGGTTCGTTTTGCATTCAAGTGTTTGCTTGCAACATAACATGACATTCATTCATAACATAGCAATAAAGGAAATCAACTATGAAAATGCATTATCTTCATATTGCATCATTACAACATATATTGATGATAACATCCAATGAAACCAAACTTATTAAAATAATTTGCAGACCTGATAACAGTAGTTTCAGACCTGATAACAGTCTCAAATGAAGCTCTTACAGACATAAAATGAGCAGCAATACATTCAAATGATGCACCCAAACCAAGCTGCAATGTAGGCCAACCAACCAAAGCTCTTAATCTTCAAAGGACAGCTGCACGAATGCTGTAGAAGGAAGATTGCAGGTCTATACAACAGCAGACCTGATTATCGCAACTCCCAAGTGGCATGGCTCCCTAGGAGGGGCGATTTGCTCCCTAAAATCAGAACTCCACCAAAACTTGCAATTACATACTTGAAATGTGGCACCCAGCTGTGAGGATTCCTTTGCAACAAAACCTAGAACAAGTCCTTGATCACCCACGAAGGTATGAACAATTTTGTACTTCCAGCCATTGTGAAAAGTGAGTTTCCAGAATTCAGGAAATGTATATCAGACCTCTATTAAAGTGTCTTTAACACCTCTAATCAACACCCAAATGAAACAAATCAACAAGCACATCAAAATCTTCAAACCCACATCAAAACACTAAGAAAATCTTCATACTAGAAACCCTAGAACGATCAATCTTTTGAAAACAATGGTGATTCTTGTGGTAGAATCACTCCAACCAGCTAGGGTGGGTCTTCCACCACTAAAACCAACAATTGAAAGAGAGGGTTTTCATCCTCAACCAACAATGTATAAGTTCTGGAAACAATCCAGCAGAGTCTTCTTAAGTTGTCAAATCCTCCATACCAAATGAGAGCTCAATAGCTGATTAAATAGAAGTGGAGGGAGGAATTAGGGCAACATTCATTTTGAAAAGCTTTTCCCTCCAAAACCCCACGCCCATCCTTGCCTTTTCAGTATTTGCTTTAACATTTAAAATATAATCAAATATTACCTCAAGGGGTTGTCCACTTTTGGGGGCACAATATTTGCCTTAAATTTATGAAATAAACCTTTATAATAGGCATCCACTTAAAGTACAATGTCCCCTCTTTTAAAACAACGTTGATCAACTGGGCTAAGGGGTTCTTTTTTATAACCCAAGCTTATTTCCTCACTTTATCAAAAAACAACTTTATTAACTTAACTGATGAATTAACTCATAATAATTTTGACCATTGAGAGAACTCACCGTTGCCAAGAATGGAAACTTAGCACTGCCAGCAAGAACAGTTACTAAATATAGCACTTACTAAAAATAGTAAGTGACCCAAATCACCCAACTGGCCTAAGTAAGGAACACTGAAAATGGGGACATTGCATTTGATTTTGGAAGCATTCTAGTTCAGTGTGTTAAATTTGAATGAATCTCCTTTGCTGATTTGCAAGTAGAATTAGTGATTCCTCTGTTCTTATTGTTTTCTTCTAATTTACCTGAGATCCCCAATTTATTTTAGAATTCGATTTTCACATAGAAAACTTAATCTTAAGTATAACTTGTGGTCTTGTGTATTCTTTGCCAACACCTGGTCAAGTTCCCTAGGATTAAAACTATATTGAGTGTGCCTGACAATTAGGAAGGCTGCAAATGCAACTGAACTGCGCTCCCCAGGTCCTGTACCTGAAGTAAATCTGAATAATCCCCCTTGGTTAATGTCCAAGCAGCAAATGCTTTACAAATCAACAAAAAATACTATGTGAAAACCATACCAAATCTTTCTCCTCCAAGGCTTTCAAGTTCCACTCCTGAAAACTGTTCTCAAACAGCCGATACCCAAAATTCCATCTTTCTTATATCAGTGCCCAACATCAATAACAGTATCCAAGCTCTGTTCCAAGAATTGTAAGAGAAAGGAGCTGATGTCACTGCCAATTGTGCATTTCTCTGCTTCTCTCTATATTCAGTGGCAAAAATCAAATTGCCAAATACAGCAAGATTACCTTAAATACCAATTAAAATGCACAAATTCGCTCACTCAAAACTACCTGCAACTCCACAGAAAGACTGCTGCAATAAAACCAACTCTTTAACAAAAAAAAAGAAGATGCCTTTCTGAAGTAAATCATCACATTGATCACAACAATCAGTAAGCGCGACTCAAAATGCCAAACAGTCCATCCAGCCCAACGTAATTAAAGGGCTTCACAATTTACGAACCACTGGTTTTCTGAAGTTCACTAATTAATTCTTATGGGAATTCCAACTAAATGGAGTCAAATTTGTTGTGCTAAAGGAGATATTAGAGGACAAAGTTAGATTTCACAGTGCCTGCACATCATAATATCCAAGAACCAAATCTTTTAATATCTGCCACTCTATGCATGGTTAAAACTGTTTTGAATTCTTGCCTCAAAATATTGAGAACATACTATTGCACTTTTATTGTCTTTTGTTTTTGTATCTCGCTGACTGGAGGGCCTGAAGAATAGATATTATAACTTTGTGATAGCTTTTTGTAGTGCTACTTTATGGCTGCTATGGATTTTCTTCTGTTTGTAGGCAGTCCCCAAGCCATATCAGGGATTTTGTAATTTATAACTGCTATGTTATACAATATAATCTCTTTCATCAAGAAGATATAAATAAAGAATTGTCACACTATTATGAAACCTACACACACCTAGATCAATTCCTCAAAAGCTTCTTTTAAAAGAAATGCTTAATTTTGGAGATTACTTATACTTTAAGAACATAACCTAAGAAGGAAATCATAAAATTAGTTTTCTTTTGGGATTTTTTTTTTTTTATCCTAACTTTAAAATGTTGGGCTAAATTATTTAGGAGGCACAAACTTTGTGGTACTGGCTTTGTTGACGGCAATGTTGAAAGGAACTTGGCACTTTAGACAGGTATTATGAGTTGCAAATCCATGGGAAGGATTCCAACATGTTCTTGTAATTGTTCATTTAGATTTCTTTCACAAAAATATCTGAATAGTATCGTTTAAAAGGGTATTTAGATTCATGTTAGTGAATTTAGATCAAATTGTTTCTTTGGTTATGATCT
Organism: Sequoia sempervirens; assembly: GCA_007258455.2. Taxonomy (NCBI): domain Eukaryota; kingdom Viridiplantae; phylum Streptophyta; class Pinopsida; order Cupressales; family Cupressaceae; genus Sequoia; species Sequoia sempervirens. The sequence continues at coordinate 34,002 of VDFB02056454.1, read as the reverse complement.
ATTTCTTATGATGTGAAAAATATGTTTCTAAAGTTATGCTTAATAAACAGACTCTTTTTTTTTGCATATTAGAAATAAAAATTGTTGTCAAAGACTCGAGCATTATTTAATGAAGACTTGCGGTTAACATGTTTGTTCAATGGCAATGGGGCATCGTCTAATCTTGAAGTAGTTTATATGGTTATATAAAGTCATTATAAAGTGTTTTTAACACAAGCTATCTAATTTCTTAAGTTTCTAAATCGGTGCTCTCTAAAGTATTGTTTAAAAATAAAATTATAATCATATAGTATATGCTTGCGTATTGAAAATGCTTCAACAATTTGAATATTGAATGAAACTTCTCGTCATGTGCCATTTGACAATGAATAAACCTTGCCATTTTACTTGCTTTATCCATAGTCTCAATAAATGTGAATGTAATATATCTCCTACATAGGGATTAGTATTATGAGCTAAATTTCTTTCTATTTTTTCTTAATGGATATCTCTATGGCATCAATATCCACCTGCATTGAGTGTTTAATCTCCTTTATAGTTTTCTAAAAAGAATCAAAATTAGAATTGAACATATGCTTTCCACCATAATCAACTACTGAAGGGAAGAGAGACCTATTGAAGGATAGATGGTGATGTTGGTTAGTGAGGGATGCTAAATAACTTTGCACTTATGTCACAACCTTCAATTGATAGTCAGGAAGGCTCTTTACAATGAATAAATTTTATTGTAGACGTATTTTAATCATTATTTGATTAATATTGTTTTGAACAAGGTTATTATATTGAAATAAATGTTAATTATGTTTCATTTAATTCAGATTGATTAAATACAATTGCTCATTAATTAGCATTATAGTATCTTGATTTAATTATTGATATTATTTTGATTCATTCTAACTACCTATTAGTTTATTGAGGTGGATGCAAGATAGCCACCCCTTAGTAGTGAGGCCTAGATGGAGAGTATCATTCGGGAGAGTTACAACAAATAAGGGCAAGATATTTCAAAAGAGGTTATGAGAACCATAACACACCAAATGCTTGGTTCAATGAAATATTGTTATTTGACTTTCTTATTTTATTTGGTCATGTGATGGTACTTGTTTGAATCTATGTTGAATGTGTTGTTCTAACCATAGAATCATAAATCACGAAAAAATCGTGAAAATCGTGAATTTTAAAAACTTTGCAAGTTTGCCGATTTTTTCAGGCGCGCTGACCGCCGGAAAAATCGTTGAAATCACAATTTGTTTGGCGTTTAAAGCAGTTAAAAATTGGCTAAAATCGTGAAAAAAACCTCGTAAAAAAAAACCCTAGAAACAAGCCAATTCTCTGAATTTTGACAGATTTTTTTGAATTTAATTTTGATTTCTAAGGGTTTCAACTCATGATTACCTGTAAAAAACATCTGCATGATTTTCTACAGAGTTTTCACTGATTTTTGGTAGGGAGTTTCACAATTTATGTTAGGGTTTATCTGGTATATTCCTGCACGACTTTATCTGGCATGGTTATAAGTGCCAACCACCATGAAATTGCCTATTTCATTCATTCAGTCGATCAAGCCATTGAATCTGACGCTGGCGATAGATTGGGTGTAGGCGGAATGATCAAACAGTCGTCTCGAGCAAGCCCCTCCATTTTATTGGACTCAACTTTGGGAGTGGGTTGACACATAGTTATATTGTTATAATGTAATAATTATAATATTATTGTTGGACTCAAGGAACACTGAGAGGGGGGCGTGTGAATCAGTGTTCAACAATATTCAAACTTTTAATTCTGATCATAAACCATTTGCAGCACATAAACAAAAATAAAAATGCAAGCACATGGACAAGATAATTAAAGCACCATAACACCAATATTTTTATGTGGAAACCCTGTTAGGGGAAAAACCGTGGTGGAGATTAATCCACAATTTATACTCTGTTAAAAGTATGAATAAAATGGAATGCACTTGCATTCAGGGACACTGCCTAGAGCTCACTGCTCAAAATAAGGAAGGCTCACTGCCTTACAAAATGTTTGTTTTTACAACAAAAATTGAACTGAGAAGATAGCATCTACAAATGCCTGGATTCAATTCCAATGAAGCACATGAAACAGATTCTGGACCTTCTATCCAATTCGCACTTTTGCTCTGCTCTTTCTGCTTACACAAAAACTCTTTTGCTGCACAAGCAAAAATTTATTCAACAGATCTTCTGATGTACGCTCATACAACTGCTCTGCACTTTTTTGCACACACACCTTCTCACCACTCCATTCACACTTCAAAATGAATTACCGATTTCATATATATATCCGCTAACAAAGATTTCATCACTTCAATTCGGCTTTAACAAAGCATGAAATATTCTCCAACAGTCGGCTCAAATTACAAGTTATTTAATGCACACCCATCAAAGGTCGGCTAAGGCATAGCTAGGACCCAAAACAAAATAACCAACACAAGAGATAATTAATTAAGTACTCCTTATACATCTGCGACACATTACATTCATTGAGTCGGCCATAATGAGCAAATAAACAGAAAATCACTCTACTGAATCTCCTAACTTGTACACCGATTACTGCAACACCACAAAACTTACCAATAAGGTAACACACATGCTTAACAAACTTTCCTGGGGATCCACAACACAAAATGATGATCCGGTGAGGCATACAGATCGACTATTTGACCGGATACCTTGTTCTTCATGCTTTCTCCCGGTAACACACTATCTTCTACATTTCCTGCTGGTATAAGTAGATCCTAATCTGTGGACCGAGATAATGACTTCAGTTGCCATCAATGACAACACTAGAAGCCAGAAACAATCTCCCCAAGCCGTATGCCAACAATTATAATATTATAATATATTAATATAATAATATAATTATATATAATATTATATTATTATTATATCAATATAATTATATTAATCATATTACTATATAATTATATATTTATTATATTAATATATTATAATTATATTATATATTTTTTTATTTCCGATTTTTTCAAAAAATCTTGAACTTTTGGTTTGCCGATTTTTTCCGCAAATGATTTTTGCTGCTATGGTTCTAACATTTAATTAGTTGTGATTGTTTTAATTTAACTACATACAATTTTCAATCAAATTTGCATTATGAAATGATTGACTTAATCAAATCACCCATGACGGTTAGTCAGTGATTTTGAAATAATGTTCCCAAAATAAATAAGGTTGTTTACAATGTATATGATGTACAATATGAAAATATTGTTTGTACCTCCATTGTATTTGACCGTACCTCCATTGTATTTGACCGGTGATGTTAGACTTTTGTTGTCTTTGACTTGGTATTGGTATTTATTACATATCAATGCGTATGCATATATTAATCTATGTTATCAGGTCCTCCTTGAAAGGTCCTTGTATCTTGAAAAAGGGCATCGAGTCTTGGTTCTAGGTTGGAACAACACGGGGTTTGCCCAAGGACAACCTCATACACCTTGGGTACAGGGTACCTACAATGCGTAGGGTAGACCTTGGGTAAACTTGGGCGGGACTTGGGCAGACTCATGGCCTGCCAATCCTAAAGCTAACTAAAAGTTCATGTTTTAATTTTTTTTAAACAAAAAAATATTTTAGTCCTAATTTCACCCAAAAGTGATTACTATTTGTTTATTTTGCCTAAAATCAAACATTTTTGCCGCATTTCACAAATAGAAATGACTAAAACGGTTTTTTTTTGTCCCCAAGCTGCCATTGTTTGTTCTTGAAGGTTGTTGGATATTTGTTTGAAGGTGAAGGCTATGGGAGATAAAAAACTGCACTTATAGGAGAGGAAGAGCTATGCCTACAAGATTTATTTATCAAAGGTGAGTTTATCTTTTGATTTTTTCAAGTTTTTTTTAGATTTTTTTTTTCCTTTTTCAAAATATGTGAATATTTTTTCAAACCATTTATATGCAATATAAGGGTTATAATACCCTTTTTTTGTTTTTCTTAAGTTAATACAATGTAGGGTTGTAAATTTTTTTTTTTTGTTTTATTATTTATACAAAATGGCTAGTGGTTCTAGTTCAATTGCCCTAGAGGTAGAGAACCTATTCAAATTTGATGCAATGCTACCTATTTGGCGACATACATGCATGATTGATTAACTTCTTGTAGGTGGAGGTTATCATTGGCATTGTAGCTAATGTGGGATAGAGTATAAGAGTTTGTATAGTCAAGTGAAAGCTGAGCTATGCGCTATGATTGACTTACAAATAATAGTTTGTCTAGAGCCAAATAAAAAAGGGCTGCCAAAGGAACAAATTTTGGAATATGTAAAGTCCCTTGTAAAATTTGGCCTTTATTTTCTGTTTTGCTGATCGGGAATTTCATCAAACACTTTCTTGGCAAGCTTCTTCACTGCTGATGTTTTTTTCTTTTTGTATTTTGATGTAAATAATGATGTCAAGTGACTTAATTTGAGACTTGCTAAGGTAATAGAGATGCAATACAATATGTTTTCTGTTTTCCAATGCAATTAAATGTCTGAAAATGGAAGTAATTGACAGCTACAGCTAGTTGACAATTTGTCAAACAATTGTCATGCAATGCTAAGTTCATGTAAATACATTAGCTACAGAAATGAGACAATTAGCCAAACATTTCATATGCAAATCCACCAATCTTTGATGCAAGTATGAAAAGCTTCCAATACTGATGACTATCCAACATATGCAAACTGTATGACAGCAACTCAAAGACTTATACTTGCAGATTTTACAATGTTACAATGATGCTGTTGCTGTACAGTCAATGACTACAGTGATTGCAAATGCAGACCAAACATTCTTAAACAATACGAATAGGAAGAGGAACCTGTTTGATGCCAATGTAATGCTGAAGAGCTATTGATAATAGCTTGCCTCTATTTCCAGCTGCCATGAGTCCTCCTTCACAAGGTGTCTTTAACCAGCAATGACGTCTAATAACCAAGCACGTCCCGAGAATATCATCAACTCTTAAAATTGTCCTACGTCCACCTTGCAAGCATCCTCGAATCCACTTAAGTCTGACTCCGACTGAATATCTCTATTTAATTTGAATAAAATATATGCTCCTTGTCTTCAGATGCTCGATTCCCCTGATGCTGGGACCCACGACTTTCTTTGGGAAAGTTGGTGATTGGTTTTTCCTTCCTATTTTGTCAATATTATCTAATATCTTCCCCAACTCATCTTAACTGGGTGGCTACAACAGACACTTTGTCTTATCCAGTGATTAAGATATTGTCATTATATTGATTCCAATAGATGATGCAGCTGACCCTGAATGTAATATAAGCTCTCAATATAATATCAATATTCTTTCAAAACTTGTGGTCTGACTTCATACATACTTGTCCTATAGCGGCGATCATAATATGGAGCTAGCTTTTAAATAAAATTGATTCTTCTTGTCTTATTCAGCTGATGACGGGTTCTCCCAAAAAGCTTAATATCTGAAAATTGGTCTACCCATAATACCCAAAACACTTGCCAATGAATCTCTTACAAAATTCGATTTACACAAATATGGAAATATTTTCCTTAAAATCGATCTTTCCAAAATTTGGCCAAAGGCCATTAAATTTTGGCAATAATCTATCCACCAAATAAATAATTCCTCCTCAGATGGGATAATTGCAACAATACATCAGTTGTGCAATTCTCCAATGAAATTAATGATTGCAACAATACCTCAGCTGCTGCAACGATGATGATGCAATAATAAACCAGCTATCACATCAATTTAGAATTCCTCAGTTGCTGCAAATCTCCAAGGCAATATTGATTGCAACAATACCTCAGGTGCTGCAATGATGATGATGCAATAATCTAGAAGATGGACATTAATTGCACATTTGTTACCCCACTCTTCTTGGTGGCGGTTTTTAGGGTTAGGGTTTATGTGGCTCAATCTAAGCCCTTCATTGTAATTGAATCTGAGCCGTCCGTTGGATTTGGCCATCTATAAAAGGGGCATTCCCCCTCATTTGTAATGGATTAGATTGGATTAGGAAGATAGAGAGACAACTTAGAGATAGCATATCATAGATTGGTAGCTTAGATTGAAAAGGAAGGAAAGTTTTCCACTTGAATGCTTTGTAAGAAGTTGTTGTGAACACTCTCATAATAAAAAGAGTTATCATTGCTTGATGGTTCCTGTTGATGTGATTTTTATGACCGCACCAATTAGCAGAACAAAGTATTTGAAGGCTACTCCATTCTCTCTTGATCAAAGAATCCCATACGCTAAGATTTCCAGAAAGTTCGTATGTTCAACTCTAAGGTTCCGAAATGCTATGGAATACCCTCAGAAGGTTCGTTGTGATTTGCTATTTACATGAGGGGACTTACACAATTGTTCGGCAATTGATAGCAGACAGCAAATTAAGGGTTTCACGTGGTTTGAATGATTTGGCAGGTGAGCACAAATTTCCTAACACTAACTGGAAATGAACTGAATTTAAATGAGTGTAGGGATAAGAAGGTTCTAAATTCTACTCTAAGACGGGATGTGGGATTAATCTCAACAGACTTCAACCAAACTCTGCTCCGCCTCGCGTTGGACAACTTACACAAAGTTGGTGCAATCTTCAAGGGAGTGGCAAGAGGTTTTCAAGTCACAATTCGGCATCAAGACACCATCAAGACGATGCATGCTGAGACGTAAATCACAACCGAAGTTAAGCTTGTAAAATTTTCCAGTTGACCACACAAGGCAAACTTGCCGTCAACAAGCTGCTAGTGGTATGGACTAAAACGAAGTTGCCTTGATCAACACCACAAATCCACAGCTAACATCTACTTGCATGAAAATGAAATTACGCTACTTTACGCTACTTTATGCTACTTGAAGTAGAAGGGATGAAGAAATCTTGCTAGCTGCTCATAACAAAGATGAATTCACCATTTAATGAAAGATCTTTTATTATAATAGTTTTCACAACAATCTCTTACAAAGTTTTCAAGGGAAAACTTTCCTTCTTCAAACTATACTATGCTAACAAACTACGCTAGGCTATCTCTCTGCTCTATTCTCTAGTCTGATGTCTAATCTCTACTGAGAATACAAATGAGGGGGGATACCCCTTTATATAGCTGGCCAAGTCCAATGGACGACTCAGATTACAATCAGATGGATAGCCCAAATTGTGCCACCTCAGCCCTAACCCTAAAAACCGCCACCAGGAGGAGTGGGGTAATAAATGAACAATTAATGTCCACCATCCTTCTAGAAGATTCTTGTTCTGAAACGCGTTCACACTATTCCTTTTTTTCTGACTGCAAACTGGATGAGTCTGATCATCATTGCTTCAACTTCTTGAAAAGGGTATGGCAGGCACGTCCTCGATCTGACTCCAAGGCGACAACTTCTTTCTCCTGCTCGACGATGATTTTCCTCCTTGATGTTGTTCTTCAACTTTGAAGTACTTGCTTGGGTTTCCATTTTTTTCTCCATCTTGAGCTTTGAAAAAATTTCTTCTTTGCTACCTGAGTTGGGCACACACTAGGTCTTGACACTTAGCCATTTTCTCCAAGTATTCGCTTTATCTCCCTAAGTCATCATGCTCTGGCCTCGACGTTCATCTTGCAAAATAGACAAAAGGAAGAGCATCAAAACACTTCATAATATAAATTTACCTCACTTACTTGATCTCAATGTTCGAGTGATCTCTTCATCTGATAGGGTTCATCATTTTTCTCTAGCACAACTTTTTCCTTTAAATTCCTCATGCCTTAGAATATTTTTAAATTTTCCCCTTAGAAAATTCATTATTTAAGTGCCCATCAAAATCTTCATCCTGAAGGCCTCGTCGAAGTGTGGAAGACTTTAAAATCCATTCCTTGTCGTAGATGTCCAATACCTAGAAGAAAATTCCCTTCAGAATGCATTGAATCCATGGGTCTACAAACGAAGGGGTACATTTAATTTTTTGAATTTTAAACCTTAGAAAAATATTTTTCACCAAATTTATTCCAATTCTTCATCTCTGGGCGCATTTTCTTGCTTGGCTTTGAAATTTTTTTATCATCTTTGTGAAGCTGGCACCTTTTGAAATGTCCACTGCCAATTTTATTCATGCCTCTGGAAATTTCATCTCCTCCATCAACTTGGGCGTATTTTCCTCTAGACGTGAAATTAAATATTAACACTTACGGAAAATATTCAATCAATATCATCAGTATTAGGCATCGAGGAGGAATTTTCCTTAGAAAATTTTCTTTCCATTCATCTTTAGTCATGGCGCATTTTGCCTGTGGTGAGGAATTTTCATCAACACTTAGCACATTTTACCCTTTAGAAGGCCACCATCTCCAACATATTTGGGGCGCATTTCACATATTGAGGAGGACTTAACACCAACGCCTTAGCCATTTTCTCATTTTATGTCTAGCATGGGTGCATTTCATCTACTTAAGAGGATCTTCACCACGCCTTGGCAATTTTCACCCACCAATTTCACCTTCACTTAGCAACTTTTACCTTACTTTCGTCTTAGACTTGGCACATTCAAAGGGGGAAGAAGAAAGTCAACACAACACCTTTTCATTTGTCTTCACCTTCTCTTGGCGCATTTTACATATGGCGAAGGATGGGTGCATTCAAAGGGTGGAGAAGGAAGTTTGACTCCAACGCCTTTGACTCTCTTTGACTCCTTGAAGCATGGGCGCATTTTGGACCCCAAGGAGGATTTAAAAACTTTTGTCTTTTCCTAGCTTGCTTGGGCGCATTTTGATAGTGGAGGAGGATTAAGTCTAAACGCCTTGAAATATTATTTTGGCCCCACTTCCAACATGGGCGCATTCAAAGGGGGGAGGAGGAAGTCAACACTTAAACTTGTCTTCACCTTGCATGTATAGGCGCATTCAAAGGGTGGTGAAGGATTTAACACTAGGAATATTCCCTTTCTCATGCACAACGCCTTAGATTCCTTTCATTTGTCTTTACTTTGCATGGGCGCATTCAAAGGAGAGAGGAGAAAGTCAAAATTTTACCTTGACCTCACTTGACTTGGGCGCATTTAGCACATGGAGGAGGATTTAACACTTAGAACTTATCTTGCCTCTACTTTAGACTTGGGCGCATTTGGCATGCTGAGGTGGACTTAACCACGCCTTAGTCATTTTTTATCCATTAACTTCACCTTTATCTTGGACGCATTTAGCATGTTGAGAGGGAATCTTTACTGAGCACGTCTTAGACTCTTTTTACCTTGCATGGGCGCATTTAGCATACTGAGGTGGACTTATCCCCAATGCCATTGCCACCTTTTCAAACCTTATCTCTAGCATGCACTTTGGGCGCATTTAGGTGTTGATGCTTCAAATTTCCAACACTTAACCAAATTTCCACCCTTCTCTCTTCTCTAGGCACATATGGAGGTCCCCACCTCAAGTTTTTGCATACTTAGTAGATTTTCAAGTCTCCTCCAAGTCAAAGGCGCATATGAGGGGTAGAGCTTCAAGTTTCACACACTTGAATATTTTCCAACTTCTTTCACAAGTCAAGACGAATATGAGGGGGCCCACTTCAAATTTTCTATACTTAGAATATTCTCTCAAACTTTTCTCCAGTCAAAGGTGCATTCAAGGGGGGTGAGCTTCAAATTTAAAAACACATAGAAACTTTTCAAGGTCAAACTCCAAGTGAAGGTGCATTTAGGGGTAGCTACTCCAAGTTTTCCACACTAAAACTTTTTTCAAGCTTCCTCCCAAGCAGAGGTGCATATTGAGGGGTGGAGCTTCAAATTTTCAATACTTAGAATCTTTTTCACCACCTTGACTTGAAGTGGGTGCATTTCATGACCTCAGCAGGAAGTTCCAACACTCAAACAATTTTTTTATCCTCTTGACAACTTGGAGATGGGTGCATTTTGAGGGTCCTGCTGGACTTAAGTCCAGCACTTAGAATTATTTCTAGCTTCCTGCCAGTTTGAGGGCGCATTTTGAGGTATGAGCAGGATTTAACTTCACTTGAAAATTTTCGTCCTCCTGCCAGCTTCAAGACAGGGCGCATTCAAAGGGTCAAGCAGGAAGTTCTTCAGACTTAGGCGTTTTTCATCTTTCTGCCAGCTCATACCTTACTATATATAGTAAGTTCCAGGTTTTCCCTCTTCTGAAGCTCAGATTGATTTGAAATTTTAACCACAGGATCCTCATGACCTAATTAGTCTGTTCACATTTCCATTGCGAGCTGACCTGCTATTTATGGCATGTTTCTGAAGGTGGTTTACTATTTATAGCAACTGCTTGATTTCATGACCTCCACAACTTCGTTTGACTTGAAATCTGAATGCTGTGTCCCTCATCGGTAGACTTGCCCGTTCACATTGGCGCTTGCTGCTGACTTGCTATTTTTACCTTGTTTCTGGAACGCCTTACTATAAATAGTAAGTGCTCCGATTGCTTTCAAATTTTACCCGTGGATAGCTTGAAAGATACTGATTGCAGTGGGATACATCGGTTTTCGAAAATTCTGGCATTTTACCCCTCATTTTGGGTCCCGAAGCTGGAAACCCTAATTTGACTTGCATGTCGATCAAACAACCTTCGTTTGACCTCGTTTTTGTTGCACTTCGCCCTGTTTGTGATTCTGAAGTGCTGGGAGGGGGTTGCTAGAGTGGATCTGCTAAAAATAGTAAGTTGCTGAAAAAGTGATCATCTCCATTTGCATGTTACATCATTGCGTAGCTCTTGAAAAACCCATAAAGAATAACTCGACATGCGCTGAAAAGCCCTGCATGCAAACTCTAAAAATAGCCTCTGAAGACGGCTACTGAAAAAGTCATGATCTTGGTTTGCATGTTATACCACTGTGAAGCCCTCGAAAAACCCACAAGGAATATGCTGACATGCACTGAAAACTTCAACATGCAAACCCTAAAAATAGCCTCTGAAGGCTGAATACTAAAAGTCATCGTCTCATTTTGCATGTTATATCACTGCGTAGGTCTCAGAAAACCCAGAAAGAATCTCCAGACATGCATTGAAGAACTTTGCATATAAACCCTAAAATTTGCTCCCGAAGTTGAACTTGCTAAAAATAGAAAGTTGTCCGTTTCAGCTCAAAATTTGCAAACGAGCAGCCTGACATGTCCTAGATGTAGTGTGACTGAGAGAACTTCAACAGTGCTGAGAGAATGCCCCAAATCTAGTACTTACTAAAAATAGTAAGTTGTCGGAATTCACTGAAATTTTGTTGGGGACTTGCTGGGAGCATGCTAACAACAACGTTAGTCTCAGATTTCAACTTACTCTATTTGACCTCAAATTGGCTAGAAAGTTCAAAACCCTAATTTTCGGACTTAGCCAAATTTCATGTTCAAGCTCAAAGGCGGGCACATCCCTGGAAAGGCAGACAACAGAAAGAGAGAGAAAGAGGGAGAGACAAAACCAAAGTCAAAAGACCAGAATGGAGCAAAAATTAAGGGGTCCCCATTTTAAATGGGGTGATGTGTGAAAGGTCACAACAGTTCCATCTTTTGTTGTGAGTAGCTAGTAAGGCTTCTTCGTCCTTCCAATTCATTTAGAATCTTAAAGTAGAGCTTAGAGTAAAATAGATTTTTATCCATGCAAGTAGATGGTAGTTGTGGAATGTGGTGTTTGATTTGAGCAAGCTTCATCGATCCATACCACTAGCGGGCTCACTGATGGTGGGTTCGCCTTGTGTGGTCAATTGGAATATTGTGGACCTAACTTCGATTACAGTTTATATGTTGGTATGCATCGTCGTGATGGTATCTTCATGTTGAATTGTGATCTGAATACCTCAAGTTACTCCTTTGAAGATTGCACCAGTCCTGTGGAAGCTGTCCGAAGTGAGGCAAAGCGGAGCTTCGTTGAAGTTTGCGAGAGTTGATTGCCATGTCCCACGCCTTAGAATAGAGTAGTACCTTCTTAGACCCTGCAACCATTTACATTCAGTATTTTCTGGTTAGTATTAGGAAATCTGAGCTTCAGTGATAAATCCTTCGAATCTCAAAAACCCCTTCTCTTTGGTCCTCAGCTGAACAATTGTGTAAGTCCCCTTGAGATACCAGCAAATCACATCGAGCCAAATGAGACTATATCCACTGCATGAAGGAACCTTGGAGTTAAATGCATGATCTTTCTCACAATCTTAGCATGTAGGAGATTTTGTTCAAGAGAGGATAGAGTAACCGTTGGTAACTTTATTCTGTGTTGGTGCAGTTATAAAAAACCCGTCAACAAGAAGATAAGGTAGAAATGGAACAATTTCTAGAAGAAGAGCCAATATTTTGTGTTGAAGATGCACCAATAGTTGCAAATGATGGCCAAGAAACATCCACCCACTTTTTAGGTATGGAAGTAATCAAATCCTATGACGATAATCTGCAATGTTTGGAAGAGTTTGATGATTTACAAGATAGGGGTTATGTTATTGTGAAGAGTGGTTTGACTAAGATTGACCCCTGTGAGGAGGTATTGCAAGTTTATCATGAAAACCCTAATGATAGTGAAGAGATGAAGGTTATAACCAAAATAAGAGAAGAAAACTCCATAGAGGTTGACCAAGAAAATTTTGTGCTCCTTTTCTCCCTGATTAATGAGTTCGTTGATTGGTTAATTTGTAATCCTGAGAAGGAAATTTCTGGTGTACACATGATGGATCTAGGAGAGGCCAACATGGACATGAAAGGTAAGGACTCTAATCACCTTTATCATTTCAGCTCAAGGTATGGAGAGAATAGCACAAATCCATTTCAGTTTAGTTGTCTTGAAAACAACGTTATTTGGAAAATGTGAAAGGGTACAAAAGTTTCTTTGTCCAAAACTTTCTATACAGTGTGATATGTGATCCATGGGATTTTTATCTTTGATGAGGGATATTCATAAGCATGATTTTGGACCCTTATAACTTGCAAAGGTTAAAAGGGATGCAGCCTATGCCTTTGATGCAAATCTGTTAGCTCAGTGCTCTATGTTTATTAATACTGAAAGTTTGGCAACTAGCTTATCAAACAAAGGAAGTCATGAAGAAGTAACCCAAACACCATCTTTAGCTAAGGCAAGTAAATCGGATGAAAGGAAATTCTATATTTATATTGGAATAAAGACATTACATCTCTGCGCAGAGGTAGGAGATGATAGTCAAGCAGGGATGGATGTGGTGTGTACCTCCATAGAATCCTTGCCTAGGAGGTGGACTGATTTAACTGCCTTGACGAAGTCTTTGGAAGTTACAGTTTCAATCGAAGAAATGAGAGAATGGTTAACGAGAGAAGGCCTCTTGGAAGAAAAGTGGTTGGTCATAACTTTGGGTGGACAAGAGATGTGCAAAGATTTTATATCATGAGTCTTGTAGAGATCAACAAAACATGGAGATTGCATAGGGAACATGTTATGGGAAAGTTCATCATGAAACGAAAAACCAAAAGCAAAGTGGTAGTGCTGCTAGGCATCAAAGAGGAAACTCCACGATGTGTCATGGCCAAAGAAATGGGACATCAATGGGCAATGACCACCACCACATCCAAATGTGAGTCATCTATTGGTAACTATTCTTGGCTTAGGTGGGACCAGCAGTGTATGGCACTTATATTCTCAAGGTCACCATTGAGCATAGGGTATCATCATGGTTTGAGAGAGCATGGTATTTTCCTTAAGAAAGTTAGAGGGACCATAAGAATATTTCAAGGAAAGATACTTCATTATGAAAATGTTTGGTTTGTCTGGGAAGCACTCAATACCACTTTCCTAAGGTGGTTACCCATTGAGATATTTGCAAACTGGGAATCTCTTGGTGAGAGTCACCAACTATACATGATAGAGATAAGTGTTAATGGCAAGAAACACGAACCAAAGGCCTCTATGAAAATGGTTTGTGACTTTAGTTCTGTCCTCAATAGTTCCAGCTAGTACGAGTCACTATTGGTAGTTGAACAAGTGATTTCCATCACAAGGTTGTTGAATTGGAAAGGTTCCAGGTGTGTGCAACTATTGGTGGGGGGATTTTCAGTCACCAATTAGTTACTTCCAACATCCAATCTGTCATTATTACTCATTATGGATTGTTGTACCTGTTTAATTTTGCTGATAGTAATATTTTTAGACTTTGGAATGATGGATCCAGCCCCATACACTACTGCATTGGCTAATTTCATGAATATGGCAATCCCGAGGAGGTTGAGTGATGTGCTATCCTCATATGACAGTGGACACAGACCCGGGACAGCTATGAACTGAATTCCCAGTCCTAACATTGCTGTCATTATTGTTGGCTGCCACCATCTAGCCATGGGAGAAGGTAATTTTCAATGGGTCACAGATTGCACTTGGTTGCCCACTACTTTGGCACCGATCACATGTTTGATGTTGGGCAGGGTTTGCAATAACTGTGGCGATTACATTATGATTATTCTTATAACACTAACTCTGAAGTTTCCTGCTACCAATAGCAGTAGATTGAAGAATCTCAAAGGAATTTCCTTGCATGGAAATGTTAGAGAAAAGGTTCCGGCCATCCTGGTACTAAATTGGAGATCCCAAGTGACTCATGGATGCTATGATTTGTTCTCTACTAAATTGCAGTTTGATTTGGAAGGTTTAGCCTGCAATAACATTATGGATCTCACTGAGGCTCAAGCATATAGTTAGGAAGCTTAAATAGGTGGTTGGGTTCTTTCATCACCTAGGAGGAACAAGCTGGCAAAATCGCTTGCCAATATAATTGGTGAGTACATGGGATACAATAGCTTCTATGTAATGAGCCTTGCTGATTTAGACTCAAAACTCTTCAATTTCTGCCTTAGGAATTTTGTCAAATGGTTGGCATACAATGTTTGTACTTGCTGATTTTGTTTTCAGTTTGTTGTGAAATTGTTTTTAATGTTTACTAATGAAGTTAAATGCTTGGAAATGATTGCTAAGACAACTAGGAAAATAACTAGAATGAAATGCAACTCTTTTTATTTTTTTCAAATGCATATAAATGAATTTCTAAATGCAAATGCGCACCTACAGCCAAGAGGTATTTTCACAAACTTTTGGCATGGAAACTAATTCCAAGTAATGCAATTACAATGAGAGACATTTTGTCAAATAGATGTCATGCAAACTCCTTATACCTCCAATAACAATGGTGCAATAACATAAGAGTTTACAATCTGATTTTCATAAATATTTCAACTATCCTCTTATGACTGAAAATGCAAACTTGCAGCAATTACAATATCAGCAAATGCTTGTGTCTTTGTCATGAACTTGTTTGTAATACATTGCCTTTATCAATTACAAATGATTTCCTACATGAAATACCGAACTATATGCAAGATGAAACAAATTGAAGAACCTGGAAAATGCTTGCAGCCAACTCTAATTGATTCGATTCTCCTTTCAAACACCCCCAATAGCCTCCTAAGTGCTGCGCCCTTCTTCCTTGAAGTAAATCGAAGCCTCAAGAATTTTATCAGATTTTTTGATGGCCTCCAATGATGAAATCGCCTCTTCCAAAGAGGGCCGCCCCTGCTGCTAGAAGAAATTGCAGATATAAAAATAAACTCAGCTCCAACCTCCTCAAATTTGTTATGAAAATGATTTCCAACACCAATGGAAGCAATCCCTCAAGTGCCCACAAAATTATATCTCCTTATTGAAGAGCATCGAATGAAAATGTCATTCCTCTCATGGCTGATCTGCAGATAGAAATAAAATTTCAGACTTCAAATGATTCACCAATCTTCTCCAAAATTGATTTCTCCACAATCCTCAAAATTTGCCAATGGCTACTGAATTTTGATGCAAATGAAAGGACTGAGATATCCTTTCCCCAAACTAGCTAGGCTTGATATCTCACAAGCGAAACTAGGAACTGTTGACGGGTGTTTTATGACCGCACCAACACCGAATAAAGTTTCCAACGGTCACTCTATCCTCTCTTGATCAAAATCTCTTGCATGCTAAGATTGCGAAAGATCATGCATTCAACTCCAAGGTTCCTTTATGCAGTGGACGTAGACTCAGTTGGCTTAATGTGATTTGTTGGTATTTCAAGGGGACTTACACAATTGTTCACTCAAAGAGAAAGGGATTTTTTGGATTCGAAAGATTTGTCAATGAAGCTCAAGTTTCCTAAGCTAACCAGAAAGTACTGAATTTGAATGGTTGTAGGGATTAAAAATGCTATAATATACTCTAGGCGTGGGGTATGGCGATCAACTCTCACAAACTTCAACCAAGCTTTGCTTTGCCTCACTTCGGACAACTTCCACAAAACTGGTGCAATCTTCAAAGGGGGGAACTAGAGATTTCAAATTACAATTCAACATGAAGACACCATCACAACGACGCATACCAACATGTAAATCATAACCGAAGTTAAGTTCAAACTATTCCAGTTGACCACACAAGGCGAACCCACCATCAGTGAGCCTGCTAGTGGTATGGATTAGCGAAGCTTGCTCAAATCAACCACCACATTCCACAACTATTTACTTGCATGAAATAAAATCTATTTTACTCTATCCAAGTTCTATTTGAAGATTCTATATGAATTAGAAGGATGAAGAAATATCTCTAGCTACCCACAACAAAAGATGAAATCACAAGCAATGACAACTCTTTTTATTATGGTAGTGTTCACAATAATCTCTTACAAAGTATTCAATTGAAATCTTTCCTTCCTCTTCCTATCAATCTATGCTATGCTATGTCTCTCTCACCTCCTTCTATGCTATCAACTCCAATCTATACACAAATGAGTGGGATGCCCCTTTTATAGTTGGCCTAGTCCAACGGACGGCTCAGATTCAATTACAATGAATGACTCAGATTGAGCCACATTAGCCCTAGTCAAGATTTTCCCTAAAAATGGCTAGAAAGTGGAGTGGGGTAATAAATGAGCACATAATTCCCACTCTCTCCCTTTGACCACTATGAGCATTTAATGCCCACCATCTTCTAGAAGATCCTCATCCAGAAATGTGTTCCCATTTTCCTTCTCTTTGACTGCAAACTCGATGAATCTGGCCAACACTGCCTCAACCTCCTAAACTGAGATGGGTGGAATATGGTTGAGCTGAAATTCAATCACTATGACCGCTTTCCTTTACTGAGTACATGATTTTCCCCAAGCAACCAAGGCATCCTCAGTGCTTTGAATGATATTGGAGAAGGTTGAAATATTCTCAAAATCTACCTGGGCAAATGACCTTACATCCAAAAAGAAAGGCTTCAATCTGCTCTTCAGGCCATCCGCAGTCACTTCCTCTGGAGTCAACATTTTAGCAAATAATGCTTCAAGTGTGTTCAAGACTCCCTCCTGAATATTTCCCATGGCCTTTCTAACTCTGGCTGATTCTGCCTGAGCTGCATCGAAGAAGCCTTGACCTATGACTGCTGAGGAATACCAACTAGGGAAGTCATATCTATCTCCCTCCTGAATCACTCCTTCTACCAGAGTCTATACGGGCATATGCATTAAGGCCGCCAAGTGAGGGATAGTTTTATCCTGATAAATGTGGGTTTCACCCCAGGTCAGATCAACATTACCCATGTGCATCAAATTACTGGAGGCTAGTTGAAAAGAATGGGCGAGGTCCTCCATGAACTTTTCAGCCTCCGTGCGAACATTGCCAACCCACTTATCTGCTTCCTAAGCCATCTTCAAATCTTCCGGGCCACTGATTGATTCCCTTGGAAGTTCAGCTGGAAGATCAACTGCTGGATTTTCCTGTCCACACGGATGGGCTAAGTGCTATACATAACTGATCAACGTCCTATGTTCTTTCTTCAATCTTTTGTACTTTCCTTTCGTCTGGAGCAACCTATCCTTCAGAGCCTGATAGGAGCTATCACACTCCTCAATTATTTGAGCTCCTGTAGGGCAGCCTAACTCCACAGTAGTGACCACATAATTTTCAGGGATAGCTTCATCTCGGTCATACTCCTCTTTGGGAACAACCACATGGAGTGTGCGAGAACCAGACTTATCTGTGGATATCTTCAAGAACTTCCTGGCTCTCTTCTTTTCTGGTGGTCCGCTGATTCTGCTGAGGAATTCTTCCATCTCGATTGCCGGGTCAGTCTCCTCCTCAGGGTCCTTTCTCATTCTTTCCCTGAGCCAATCTGGCACTACTTGTTGCGGGTCACAAACAATAAGCGGCTGTTCCACTCTCGCTTCCTCTTCAGACACTTCTTCTCTAACAATGTTCTGCTAAGGCTAATTAGTCTCCATCTGCTGAACATTTTCTCCTGAACCTCGAGCCTCCTGCCCTGTAGTATTCTCATCTTCTAACGTTGTCTCAATCATCTATTGGAAGCGGGTGTCCATTGTCGTCTCCTCTTCTTCTTTCTGATTTTCTCTCCTAGGAGCGTTGACACTTAGACTATTTGGCTTTCTAAGAGGTGGCTGGTTTACCTCCTAAAACTCTTGCTCCTCGTTTGATCTATTTCTCTGGCTCCCAAACAACGACACCTCCTGCACACTTGAAGAGCGGGTCTGCGATGGCATGGGTGATGCTTCCTGTACCCTCTGAGGGACCGATTGGACTTGCACTTCTCTCTGTGGTCCTGAAGCTTGGGTGACCTGCTTTCCTTTCCTAGCTGTTGGCGGCCTCTGGTCACCGATGAGATTGTGAGGGGAATTGATCTGCTTTTAAGTCTACTCACGTGCCTTTCCACCCAATTCCTCGTGAATGTCAAAACTGGTATGCATAATGTGTCTAAGTCCGTAATCTCCAGTTCTGACCAATCTGGTAGTGGGACCGCTGTGTTTCTTACTGATTCAAAATCTGGCTGCATAACATTCACGTCCTCATCTGCTTGATTTGGAACTGGAATAATCTCACATTCTCTAATCATCTTCAGGGGTATTCTAGTAAACATTCTTCTTCTAACTTCAGCATCATCCACTGCAGCAGCCCATAAGTCCTCAATATGTGTCTTGTGCCTATACTCCACACCCCGCACCATTCTGATATTGTTGTAAGGATCAAAATCTTGCCTGCCGGTGTGGTATGAAAGGTGGAAAAATTGCAGCTCATCATCAGCTTCTCTGGCTGCCTGTAAGGATGGACAAACCTCATTTGAATTCCCCATGGTGATCGGGAAGTCCAACCCTCCTTTCTTCTTATTTTTCTAAATTCTATCATAGGCAATGAGCTGCCTAGATACTTCTAATATTACCATTCTATATGTGGGGTATCTTGGTAATCTATAAGGATATGACGTGAACCCCTGCAGCCTGATATAAGTGAACTTTGGAAACTGGATAAACCAGTATCCATATTCTTTGATCAACTCCTAAGCTTCTTTTGATATTCTATGTTGAGTCCTCCGCTGAAGACTCCTAGTTATGTGCATGGTGAAGGCATCGTTCACTCTTTTGTAGCTGGAGGTGTTTCTCAAGTGCAATTGTGGGCAAGCCTTGTAAATTTTGAATTGTTCAAGACCACATCCAATCGGCTCCTTATAGGTTATTCCCCTATACTTATTCATTCGAGCCAGCATATATATCACATATGAGTGCATGTAGAACGTCTTAATTCTCCTCAAATTCCTGAAATGCTCATCCAAATTGTCACTTATCATTCTTGCCCAATCTACACAGTCTTTCCCTTCCAGCTCAATCCCGATGTAGGAAAACATCCATGGCTCGAAGATGTATGATTGAGGGCTTCCACTCACTCGGCTGAGCATCATTATCAAATCACAATGCTC
Source organism: Sequoia sempervirens (assembly GCA_007258455.2). Classification (NCBI taxonomy): domain Eukaryota; kingdom Viridiplantae; phylum Streptophyta; class Pinopsida; order Cupressales; family Cupressaceae; genus Sequoia; species Sequoia sempervirens. Next base: position 14,309 of record VDFB02056454.1, on the reverse strand, counting down.
TTGCTTCACATCATCCGAGATAATCTGTTTGGGGAGCCTGGTGCGAGGAGGCCTAGGCTTCTGCATCCAAACAGAATTTATCATTCCAACACATCTCTCGAAAGAAGTGTACATCCTTTCAGCCCTCTCCCTCGTTCTGTATACCATCCTATCGGAAGTAGGAATTCCAAACGCCTCTCCGAAGGCTTCAAGTGTGAGATTGGCAAACAATTTTCCATCAGGGGAAACAATAGTCCTTCGCTCTGGCCTGTAGCAGTTGGTGCATTCCATGATCAACTCTAGACACTGGATGGCTGGTGGAAAACCAGCAGCTGCATAAAGTCCACTCTTCATAATTTGATGCGCTGTGATTGATGGAGGATGACTACTCAGCCCATACATTCGACCTCTGAGTGCTCCAAGGTTGTATGAACCCTGATTCGTATCATTCAGCTCTCCCAACCTTGATGTAAACTTGGATTTAGGAAGAAATGTCTTGCTCAACTTCTTTATCACCGCCTGCCTGGATACGTTGGCTTTGCTTGACTCAGCATTGGCAGCCTTGCCTGCAGCTTTGTTGACCCTTGCAGGTGCTCCTGCGCCAGCTTTAGCCATCCTGCAAAATAAAAGATAGGCATTAAAATTTAAACTTAGAAAATAAATCACCTCAGGATAGCTAAAATGTGGAGCAAACTTTGAAAATGAGGAGCTTCAGCAATAAAATTCTAACTCCAATCCTCAATACTTTTTCTAGCAGAATAATTTCTGGTACTTAGAAAAATTTCACCCAAGCTTGCTAGTTTGATTTGCTCACTTCAATAGCTTCACCTCAATGCCTTTTCTTCTCACTCTCAGAGCCAAAACTTTGCACTTGCAACTGGTGAGAAGAAATAAAAACTTCGTGGCTTAAATAATTGTGTGAGAGAGTTTATTTTAGCAAGTTCATTAAATTTCTCCTTCCACTACTTGGCAATTTCTAACTTTGGAGAGGTGATGGGCGAGTTGTCACCAAGACGAGTCCTAGTCGTCATAAAATTTTCCTTTGTTGAAGATTCTTTCCCATGCAAAATTCGAATTTTCTCCTTTTAATTCCTTGCTAACACTTTGTTATCTCAAACATTCATGGGAAAAATTATTTAACTGTTTTAATATTTCCAACATTTAAAATTTTACCCCCTTTTGATGTTGAAAAGTAATCCCACACCTTAGAATATTTTTGTCTCCTCTCACTCCTCTTGGGCGCGTATGACCCCTTGTGCTTTTGTTTCACACCTAAGAAAATTTTATCCATCGTGTCTTGCTGGGCGCGTTTGATGGGGTATTGCTCACACTTCATGCCTTAGAAAATTTTATGTTAACTCACTCCTCCTTGGGTGCATTTCCTTCTTCTTATGTTGGGCGCATATCACTCTCTATGTTGGGCGCATTTTCTTGGTGCATTCTCATGTTAACGCCTTAGACAAATTTTCTAGCCAACACACTTCTTCCTTATTCTCCCTTGGGCGCTTTCAAGACCTTGTGTGAGGGGCGCACTTGAGAGGGTGGCTTTCTTATTTTCTTGACTTAGAAACTTTTTATCCAACTCACTCCTCCTAGGCGCATATGCCCCTCATGGCGCATTTTCCACCTCTTGTGTTGAGGGCGCATTTGGAGGGATGTGCTTGAAATCATGCCTTAGAGAATATTTGTGTATCTTGTTTACCTTGGGTGCACTTAGGAGCTTGTGTTGGAGCGCATTTCTTGCCTTGTGCTTGGTATCATGCCTTAGAATTTTTTATGTCACCTACTCATTCTTCCTTGGGCGCACTTGAGGGGTTGAGCTTAGGGCGCATTTGAGCCTTGTTCTTCATTTTTCCTGCCTTAGGTGTTTTTTGGAGTGCTAGGTGCATTTAAGGGTCTTGCTTCACATTTCACGCCTTAAAAGCTTTTCATGCTACCCCACTCGTCCTAGGGCGCATATGAGGGGGTGGCTTCACATTTCATGCCTTGGAATATTTCTTGTATGTCTTATTCCTTAGGTGCATTTCTCAACCTCCTTGGAGCGCATTTCTATGCTTGTGTGTTGGGCGCATTTCTTACCATCTTGCTCTAGGCGCATTCAACTCATCTTGTTTCATGGGCGCATATTACCCTTAGTGCCTTGGGCGCACTTGGAGTCTTGTGTTAGGCGTATATAGCCTACTTGTGTTTGGAGCACATTCAACCTTGGACCAAGGGTGCATTTGAAGAGGGTCTCATGTTTCTTGTGTTCATGCCTTAGAAAATTTCCACCCATTTTGGTGCTTGGGCGCATATGAGACCTCTTCAGATTTCTCATGCCTTTGAAACTTTTCAAGCTTCCTTGTCTCCCTCTTAGGCGTATTTGAATACTTAGTCTATTTTCAACCTGCTCACCCTCGCTTTCTATTTTTAGTAACTTCTGAAGTCCCTGTGATTTTCAAACGTCTGCAACTCCTCAAGACTTGATATTTGCCCAACGTGGTCCTCGTGACTTGACTGACCTGTTCACACTTGCCTTTTGTGCTCATCTGCTATTTTAGGCCCTGTTTTGGAAGTGACTTACTAAAAATAGTAAGTATGTAGAATGCACTTAAATTTTACCAGTAGATTCCTTGAAGAATGTTTATCGCAGTGGGATCCATCGTTTTTTAGTTTTTCTTGAGTTTTTCCCTTCATTTTAGGCATAAAAGTATGAAACCCTAATTTCATTGCATGTGCTTTTGTAGACCTCCGTTTGATGTCGTTTCTGTTGCGTACCATTCTGTTCTGGAAACTGAAGATCTGGAGCTGTTCTGGTGACATCATACCTGTCAAAAGTGGACCTACTAAAAATAGAACTGCTAAAAACAGTAAGTTCTCGGAATTCATTCAAATTTTGCATGCAAGCCCTGTGAAAGGGTTTAAACTCAGAGATGTGATCAAAATTTCCAAAACCCTAAGAAAAGTTCCTAAATTGAGGGCACCTGCTAAAAATAGTAAGTTCTCAGAATTGGCTCAAATTTTGCAAGTAAGCACTTTAAAGGGTCCTAAATCCAATGCAATAGTTAGTTTTTCAAAAGCCCTGAGAAAAAGGTCCCAAATTGAGTACTTACTAAAAATAGTAAGTTGTCAGAATTCAGTGAAATTTTAATGGGAACTTGTTTGAAGCCTCCTGATTGCAGTGTTAAGCTCAGATTTCAATTTGCTCACTCAATTTAACCCCAAACCAAGCCTGAAGAAAAGAAACCCTAATCTGACAAAATGTACTCCAGACTTAGCCAAAATTTCAAATTGGGCCAAAAGATGGGTACAACCTCGGAAAGATAGAAGGAACAAAGAGAGACAGCCGTGGAACCACCCAAAACCAAAGTCAAAAGACTCGAATAGAGCAAAAATTAGGGGGTCCCCATTTTGAATGGGGTGATGTGTGAAAAGGTCACAACAAGAACCAACTAGGCTTGATGTCTCACAAGCGAAGTTGCCAAGCATTAAGCTCACCAAATGAAGAAATATAGTAATCAACTCAACCATGCCAAATACTTAGTCCAAAGCTCCTTTTATAATCTTCCTGCCACATCTCCAAGAAGCTTCTAGAAATAAAGTATTATTTTATTCAAGTGACTTTATAATATAATATTTATTTTTAGTCACTTTGTTAAATTAATTAAATATAAGGTCACCTTTTAATTTTTAATTGTTTGATAAACTTATAAATAACTAATTTAATAATCCACTTAAATTAATTAAAATAATCAATTAGTCATCCTTATGAAAAATCATTAATTTGGACAACTTAATTAATTAATTAAATTAAATTAAACTTACTCCAAAATTGGGGACATGACATTCTATGACCCAAGGGAGCACAACATAATATTGGGCATGCCTAGGGTACGCCCTAGGGTAAAGCTCACTATGGAGTTGAAGTCCAAGGAAGAGGTGGGACTACAGGGGTGTTGAAGGAGGAGATCAAATAGCTGCCGTAATAGAAGACTCGGGGATAAAAATCACTACCTTCAAAGGTAAGATGCTTGATTGTAATGGTGTTTGGATTCTGGTGTTTATGCGCAATTTCGCATTTCAAAGGTGGCCACCAAAGAGAATAATTGTTGAATGGGACTTATTGAGCAAGAAGTACGAATTTGACATAATTGGGATGCACATTGATCGCATTGTACACGAGCCAAGGGTCACTTTGAATAAGGTCTCCAATTTTAAATCTACTATCCTCAAAACTTCTAGCGCCTTTCAGATTCCCCTTGTTGCCAAAGAAGAGTTTCAAAACATGTGGTGGAGAGGCTTTCTGTCCATTTCCACATTTGAAGTACTCTCAGCTCATACAAGACAGTTTCCAACCTTAAAACTGAATAAAAGAATGCAGTCTTGCAGCCAGGATATTGTATTCCTATTGGTCATTTCTCAAAAATCTTCTTTGGGGTTGATGATAATCGTATCGAGCAACTACAAACCTGCAGACATATTTCCTTATTGGAACAAAGTAAAGCAAATGGATAGCTATGACAAGATGCTCCGGGTTATGGTACTATGTTTGGACGGAAAATCAAGATCCAGATATAGTGTTTTAGCTTTTGGATGAGTCAATTTGGATACCCTTTTAGTTTGTGTTTTGATATGTCTTGTTTGGATAGGGATGGTGGAATTTTGTGGAGTAGGATCATGACATGAAAGGATATTTTGATCTTGACATGGGAGGGGATCACTATATGGAGTGAAAGGTATTGGATTATGAGATGGTAGAGGATAATTGGATGGGATGGAAGGTGTGCTTTGATCTTAATTTGGAAGGAAATTGGAAGATGTTGTGGAAGTGAAAAGGATATATTGTTCATGAGGTGACATGGAAGAGATACTTAAGCCTTGAGATGGAGGGGGATTATGAAGAGGAAGAAGGAAAATATCTAGATCTTGAGATGGAAAGGACTCATTGGAAATGATACTTTGATCTTGATTAAGAAGGGGGTCATTGGATGCTATTTTGCCCCTACATGTTGTGATTGTGCACTCAAGGATTGCATTTTTTACCAAAGAGATTCCTTCACACGAGCTATGGTGTATTCATATGGACCAAAGTATAATTGGCTCCTTTAGGATTGTTATTTTTATTTGAAGGTTCCCCTTTTCCATGGTTAGGGATAGGATCTTGGAATATCTTAAGATCATCATTAGTTGAAGGTTGATTGTCTACACCAACATCACCTTTATCTATAAGATCTTGAATAAGATTTTTCAATTTGAAGAAATTAGAAGTCTTATGTCCTTTGATCCTATGGTACTCACAATATTCATTTTCTTTGTACCATGGAGGTTTAATTTCCAGTTCTTGATTTCTTACTTCAGGTAATATGATCTGTTTAGCTTGGATCAATTTTTGCAAGGCAGTCTCAAGAGATTCCCCTAAAGGAGTGTATTGCCTTTTATGAGCATTATTTTTCCTAGGTGGTCTTCTACGACCTTGATTAATTTGAGAGTTGCTTGCTGCAAACTATAGGGTAGGTTGAACATTCTTAACTATTTTTGCATCTACCACACCATCATTGACAATGTTCTTGTTTTTAGTCCAAATCCTTGGTTTATCTTTAGATGTTGAAGGGTTATCCTTATGGTCTTTAAATTTTTTCACAAGACCCTTAGCAATGAGAGCTTTTTCAATATCCATTCCCTTTTCATTGTTTCAATGATCTCATCAAAGGTACTAGCACATTGAATTCTTAGGTGAAAGGCCAATTCATTGTTTAGGTTTTGTGTGAAAATGTGAACAAGTTGCTTTTCAAGAATATGATAAGGGAATTTTCTTGCCATGTTTCTCCACCTTTGCAAAAGGGACACAAAGGATCCTCCCTCATCTTGTTTTGCATTACATAAATCAGTATCATTGCAGGAAAAGTGTGCAATGAATAGAGGTTTCACGTTAAACATTATATGAAAAGTGTGCAATGAATTTGTCCACCAACACATGAAAGGTCTTGATCCCATGAGGTAAATGTGAAAATCACTCGATAGCTTGACCTCCTAGGATTCTAGGAAAGAGGTGCATTAGATATGTATCATTGTAGGACACCTCAAGACAAGCTATGCAAAATTCTATTATGTGTTTCCTTGGATCACCTTTTCCTTTGTATTTGTCAAATCTAGTTATTTCAAAGTTTTGAGGAAAGGGAATCATGTTCAAAGATTTTTCAAAAGGATAGGGCATACGTCTTCCAATGTATAGATTTTTTTGGTGTGACCCATCCCTATGTTTGTAATCATTTTCCTTAACTCTTGAATTTGTTGTCCCAAGTCATTTGTAGATGTGGATGAAGGTGCACTTGTGGAAATAAATTGTTGTTGATGTTGAGGTTGCTGGTGTTGATTTAAGGGTATGTGATATTGTTGGGATTGGCTTGGTTGGATGTATTGTTGTTGAGGTTGACTTGGCGGAATGGGCATATGTTGCATGCTTGAGATACCCATGTTTAAGTGAGATCTAGCAAAGGTAGGTGATTGTTGGGGTGGAGCTTGCTCTTGGAACATCTCTTGATATGTTTTCCATTGAGCGTTTGATATTGGTGCATGTTGTGAATATGAGTGGTATAAAAGACTGTACGACTCATGTATGCTAAGACATGAGAAGGAAATAAAACCGCAAGAAATGACTAAAGTGAAAAAAGGCCATAAAAAAGTAAAGAGAATCTAGAAAGAACAAAACAAAAATATAATAGAAAAAAATTAAATAAAAGTGGAAATAATGGAAAAGAAAGGTAGAAAGTATGGGCTCATTTAACGAATGGAAGAGAACTCACCGTACGAAAATATGAAGTATACTCAATGAAGGGAATAAAGCACCAAACTGTATGGCCTAAATTTCATTTACCTCTAAATCATAGCATATGGCCTTTGCAACTAGTACGACTAAATAATTCATTCATACGGCATACCGTACGACCTTTCATTGTGCACACTGTACGACCTAATTTTAATCTCATCATGCAACATATTCTTAATCACATCATACAACATATTCTTGATCACATAGTACGACCCATTCTCAACCACCCCACCATACGACACATTCATAAATACACTGTGCAACCATTCATAAGGGTTAGCGTATAGACTTCATCAAACTGCATAGTACAAACTTCATCATTAGATCATAGTGTGCATAAACTTTAGCACGGGAAATGCATTCACTCTTCATCATACAGTCCCTTCGTAGCCCCACCGTATGGTACTTCATCATTGGCAAACCAATCATCCTCTGCATTGTACAATGACTTTGTGCAGAGTGGGGGACAAAGGGAACAAAGTAGACTGCATGGCTTGAGTGTAGTGTACAGTTCATTCTCTACTCCACTATACAAACACTCAACATATGGCCTTCACCACTTGCTTCCATTGTACGACCAATTCACAACATCGCTTGCATCGTATGACTAGTTCACAACATCCCTTGCATCGTACGCAATCTCCAAAAAATATAGTACAACCTCAATCTAGCTTTAGTATTTATAGTAAAATTTGGACTACGTAGTCTCCAGATTGGGAATTCTCTATTGGGCGGCCATATAAATTCCGGCTGGGACGGCTAGAAAAATTTTGTAGCACACAAGCGAGCAACAAGGTGTGAAAAATTTCCCTATGTCTACATTGTATGGTGGCTAGGTGTTGCACGGCCAAATTGTTATTATAATGAAATTGTGAACAAATATTGGGTGGTAAGGGTGAAATTGCACATTAAAAATACACAAGAAGAAGTTATAGGTGACATGGAAGGAAAAAAAGTAAAGCATTATAAGTCTACTGTTTCAACAAGGAAGAATGATACGAAAGAGGAGCAGCTATCAGCCACAAAAGAAGGAAGTATAGTCGACTCTATCTCTTGGGAGATCTTGGCTATTGTTGAGTTCCAGACATGGTGGCTTAATAATCTGGTTGACCACCTGCTGAAAATTACAAAACACTCAGGTAGATAAAGCTGTACAAATTCCATATTTTAGTTATCATGAATTCATGCCCTATTTGAAACAAATTGTTGCCAACTACAACTGACACAAAATAAATCTATAATAGAGTATCTGTAGTGTCTAGTGACCATTTCTTTTCAGCCAACAAATTTCCATAGGGTTCTCGGAATATCATGCTTAGGTGTAGTTGTAACAAAACCAATAATAAAAATCACACCATGGCAAAATGAAGTCTCTATCTGTAGGCTGCGTGGAACTGATTTAACACAAAAGGAAAAGGACGCCATTTGGCACTTCGAGAACAAGGGATTATGAAAGAATTTGCTAGCAAATAATGAATGGTGATGCCTAATGGATTTGATCAAATGCATGTTGATAGGTGCCAACCGAGTGTTCGATATTGTGATGTGGAAGGTTGATTATATGATTGGCCTCAGTGAAGGAAAAATTTATAATTGGGCGCAACTCTTGTCCAACCGCATAAAAAAAATTCTATCACTAAAGCATAAGGATTTTTACATGACACATCATGCCCTCGCCTTATTTCTTGATGCTATTCTTACCCAAGTACTTGCGGAGAAAATGGGTAAGTTCCAAGCAAACTCTGACTATGACTCTTCGTGGCCTACCATATTTAGATGGATTGCATTGAGTCTCTAGGCTTAGTCGGGAGAGGAGGCCAAGCCTGTACATAGGAAACGAAAGCATAAGGCCATACTTGATGAAGTAGAGGACAACAACGAAGAGGAATATGAACAAATTGATTGGACAACCTCTACATCAAGAACTATACTCGAGATATTATTTCAGCAGAAGAGGTCTTTATAGTCATTTAAGCCACAGTTGGGGCTCAATCCCTAGTTTCACAAGGAAACCAACCTCAAGGTCAGTTCTGATATTCCTATGGCAGCACTTCCAGATGACTTGCCAGTTGTTCCTGAGTAGGATGATAGATGGGGACAAAGCGAAGCTTTTGAGCAGATTGAAAGCTAGCTAAAGCTATTAGGAGCTCCGGTTGATATAAGGATTACCCTCCACTAGAACTAGACTAGCCTATAGTCGCTCACTATTGACAAACCTTCTCACACTTAGGAGACTGCACACAGTATGGAGTCTATGCAGAGGCCACCTTCTCTCACTCAGGAGACTGCACACAGTATGGAGCCAATGCAGAGGCCACCCTTGGAGGCACAGGAACAACCTATACAGATATCTCAAGACTCACTTAACCAAGATGATGATTCCAGTAGTCTGGAGGAAATCACCATTCAAATCACAAAGCCTAATCTAGATGACCTGTTGGGTACCATTCAATAGTATGTGCAGGACATAGAGCTAATGACTATCATTATGCAGGAGGTGGCTGATATTGCCAAGCGTTTAGACACCACACACTCCTCTCTAGTGTTACAAGAAGCTCTCCAGATTTTACATTTCATGGAGGCAGGTTGCCAAGAGGAGTTTAATAGAATCTTCCCTTCTAAAGATTGGCCCACACATGAGACTCTTGAAATGAAGGCAGCATGAGAGTCAACCAAAATAGCACCTTCCTTCAGAGGGAGGGATGGCAGAGTACTTGTAGCTTTGTATGGTATGGAGTCTACCTTTTGGGAGGTGTTCTATCTATTACAACACAATTTAGCTTCCCACAACCAGCTCATGGAGTGTGTGGATGAATCTTTCTGAATTTCTCAGAAGCTATGACAAGCAATAGATGAGCAAACTTGGCAATTTCAGGATCAGTTCGCCCAATAGACACATTTTAAAAAGAGAGGACCAAAGTCTCAGAAAAAGACAAGGAGTTGTCAGTATAAGATTAACAATTGGTGGACAAGGATAGCCTTCTTGCAGAAAAGGAAAAACGGTTTGCAAAGTTACAAAGCACCCATGAGAAGACCCAACGCTAGTTGACTGAGGTTGTCCAACTCATTAAGACCACTTGCGAACACGAGCTATTGGCAGAACATCACCTAAAGTTGCGCATGGAGGAGGTCTATCGGCTACGTCAAAGCATGGCTTCTCAGTCTACTCCATCTACATCAGTCCATCCGTCAGGGACGTCCTCTCAACCAGCCCCTTAGTAGATGTTTAGTTGTTTGTTCCGTCTTCCAAATTTTGTTTTCTTGTTGTTTGGAAGATGACTTTCTTTTTAGGGGGGCTGATGTAGTTAGCTAAATAAAATAATTCTATTAGCTGTAAATTATCTTTTAAACTCTAGCTTTACTCCATAAATAGCACCAAAATAATGCAATCTTTTGGGGCAGCTTGCTCCTCTCTAAGATGCTAAATACACACCAATATTGTCTGAAGAGTAACAAAGGCATTCTTCTTTTCTAGCATAATTGTCATTGATGGAAAAGATAATTTTGAAAATGAAAAGATCAGACAATGTAATATTTTCCATTATCACTAAATCATTGAACAATCATTATGACTTGACACATAATTCAATCATGTCCACCACATCTGGATTTATCGTGTGCTTGAAGGATTTTTAAAGCTTTATTTAAATGGTTTCTTGGGATTTTACTATCTTAATCATTTGTCCTCTATAGGCTACAAAATCTATAATAAGTATCATATATTTTCTTAAGCATCGGGTCAGTTAAATTTTGGGTTGTAACATGATGTCTCTTCCATATAACAGTTTATTTATTTATACTAATGTTATTACATTACTCAAGTTTTATTGGAGAATCTACAATTATGACATTTTCTTTCCATTCACAGATGAGGATAAGTTGCATTGCATTCTACTATTCTTTTTGTATCTTACTAATCTATATTGTTTTTTTAACCTGAGTTTCAGGTTATATTGACTCTAATGGTACTAATATGGGGACTTCGTCTAGCATTGTTTCTACTTTTACGGTACGTGGTGAGATATGATTCTTTAGAAAGTATGTGCTTTCAATGGTGTTCTTAAAAGAAAAAAATTGGGAAGAACAAATGTTATCACAGTTGAGACGTAACCAGCCAGAATTTTGATGGGCACAAAAGTTACTTGTTACAGATAAATTATAGATAATGACAAAAAAATGACATGTTATAGATAAATTATTGTGTGCAAGTAATTACTAAATGCAGACATAGGGGAAATACATCCTATTAGCTGGAATGTTTTAAGTTTTTAACTATCACAAACCTTCTAAGGGATTTGACTCACTTAAATTTGATGCTTTTCATTGTCTCCACATATTTTGACTTTGATTCACAGATTGCTCCACCCCTATATCACAACCCTGTGGGCACTTGAAGTTTTCCTTTGTACTCATCAATAAAACTGTGCTACTAGGAATACCAAAGGGTCATTGTGCCAATGTGCATGGAGCTCGTTTTCTACTTCCATATGAAGTTTACTACTATCCATATAAATCTTCTTAAGAAATCTGGCACATGCTTGTGCATAGCTTGAAGTATAACAACACAAACTAACATTAAGCATATGCAGTCCTAGATTTCTTGCATACAATCCATGCTTGCCATAGGTATTATGTCAGCAAGGAAGCTCCATGCAATTAGGATCATAGGCATCATGCATTTGCTACAAATTGGAGAAAAATCCATGCCAATATACATATTATGGGTACTACCAGCTGGAGGCATTTCCCCGTGTGATTAACAAGAGGCATTGCCTTGCTGTGACACTATAATATTCTGCTCATCAACCATTCTCCTTCCATGCAGTCACCAGATAAAGATCAGCTATATAAAATCAATATGGCTTATGACTAGGTGTTGTATAGTGAATAATAACCATGTTACTAAAAGAGCCTCCAAATTGGAAAGAAAAGCTGCATTTTATTTGGCTGCACAAATTAAAAAATATTATGGACAGAAATCAGGTCAATGTTGACAGATTCTATCTAAACTTTATTCAGTTTTCAACATTAACTGCCCCAGGGCCTAAATGAATATTCTGTGAAGTTACTTATAAACAAAATAAACTACATGCCTTGGATCATATGCTTGGAATTAAAAAAAAATCCTATGTCAATTTTTTCCTTGTTCTTGTTCCAGTTTTTCTTCTTTTTCTTACTCAAACATTCTTTTACGTTTATTTCAATCTTCTATTTCATATTTTATATAAAGTAATATTGCACTTGTCTTACAAAATTCAGCATAAGCTGATTTCCTAAAGAAAGTGGAATATGAGCTCATAAAGCAGTGTGATGGAGGTCAATTCTCACGCCAATTCTCACAAGTATAAACTCTCAACTTGTGAGAAAATTGACTTCCAACCACTTTGCTATCTGATTTTCAGCTTGCCGCAGAAATTAATTGATTGCTTGGAATCTCAATGTTGATTTAAAATATTTTTCTGGGTCTGTAAATTTTTTTTTTTGATAAAAGATCAAGTGTATGTATATTGATGAAAGAATTTTTCTAAGAAAGCCAAACCCTTAGAAAATTTTCAGAAAGGGCTATGGCTGAGAGCATGGGAAGCTTATTTTACTGTTACATAAAAAAGGGATAAATTCTATTTTAATTTGGAGGTAGATAAGAGCAGCATAAGTCGGATTTTCTGGAGCGATATATTTCTGATTGCATTCATATTTTCTTTCAAAAACAGAAAAAAGCAGCAACCATAACAAATAAAACTAGACAGCAGATCCCCATGGATGTTGGAAGTGGCCTCAATGTTCTGTTTGTCATGGTTGTTTTCATCTCTTCTAATTTCAACCCAATGAGAGGTAGCAGGTCTTGGTGAGGGCTTGAAAAGATTTGAGGCCAGTCTCCTTTGATAGCTTGATGGTCAATGCCTAGAACTTGAAAGTGAAGGGCTTGGCATTTGGCATGTGTAGTTTGTTGCATGTCAGTGAGCTGGTGGTTTTGCTTCTCTATGGCATAGACAGGCTTAATGGCCTTCAATTTTTGCTGCAATTTTTTAAAATTTGAGGTAACAAAGGCAGTCAGCAAGTTTATCATGGCCCTTTTTAAGCTGCTGAAGGCACTCCAACTGTTGTTGAATGTATTTGATTAGGATCTTCATAATATTATCTTGTATTTCCTTGTCCATTCCTTGGGTTTCAATTTTTTTAGCAACCTCAAGGATGCCAGCTTTGACGCTCTTCATCATATTGTGCAAGCTGGGTTCCTTTTTGTCTTTACCATGAGGGTTTGAGGTGACTTATGGATTTTCTTTGCTGATGTGACAATGGGATGAGCCCTGCTGGCTCTCAGCTCAAAACCCTTATTTCCTTAAGTCTTTAGATGTTTTTTTTAAGTTTTTAGAGAATTCTTAATAGACAGAAGAGAAGGGGCGCAACATATTTTTGCTTGTAATTTGAAATATAAAGCAAAAACTCACAAAATGGAAATGCAGAAGTTGTTATTATACTGAAACAATTAGATTATGAATAACAGACATACCCGAAAGTCTCCAGTTATTTTATATAAAGAAGTTGCCAGATCTACAGCTTGAAATGGTGAAAACAAGCATATAGGTACGCCAAATCTCCAGATCTCATTTCTCCTGCTCAGAAACTGGACACAATGCTCTAGAAATACTGGGCGCCCATGATGGAAGACCAAAACCAAGCCAAAGGGAGGCGTTTCAACTTATTTCTTCACACGCCTCTTTCAAGGCACAATTCCCAATGAAGGCCGTACGGCCAAGGAAAGAAGAGGTAGAATCTCTGATGGAAGTCTCTGAAGCTGTGGAAGGATGCGCCACCAGAAGGAAACCCTCAATTATTTCAAACAACAAACAATCTCAGTAAAACAATCTCTGTATGAATCTGTAGAACCTCTGGCTGAAGCTCTCAACATGCACTGATTCGACTGATATTCCACAATCTCAAGAGTGCTCACACTGAAGAGGTATCGTTCTTCAATGGCAGTTTGTTCAAACCCTGATCACAGGAGAATGCACAGGCAAAATGCTCAAGGCAAAGAGAAATGGTCAAAAGATGAGTTTCATTTGCCAGGGAAATGCTTTATACCAAATTGGCACGCATTTCAAGAAAGTACGGCCTTTTGCAATCATTAAAATATTTTAATATTTTAATATGACCTTTTCAATAGTTCCCATAAAATACTTGAGTGCACTTTTTAATATTTTAAGTCATTAAAATATTAAAATCCCTTTTTGAACATTTTTAAGTGATATAAAATATTATTAAAGTCAATGTAACTTTAATAAAACATTAAGTTAAATAATTAACTTAATCACTTAAAATACCATAACTCGCTCAAAACTCAGAGTATTCCCGTGCCGTCAGAAGCTGTGGACTCCTGAAATGCCAACGCTCGCTGTGATCCAATCACTGTCCACTGAAAACAAGAACAATCAAACTCTCCAGAATACATCACTGACCCTCTATCCAAACTGGCTAGCCCATAAGGGTCCAATAAAGGGCTAACACACTGTTCCTGAGAACT